>JANVCC010000120.1:498443-513773 GCA_025345505.1 Todiramphus chloris collaris | reverse complement strand
CCCCACGCCACGAGCGCGCAGGCGCCGGCGGCCCCGCCTCGCGCATCCGCGGGCGCTCCGATCGGCGGCGCCCGGCAGCGGCCGCGCGTGCGCAGAGCCGGCGGCGCCCTGTCAGCTGGGCCCGCACAGCCTCCCGCAGCCTCCCGCAGCCTCCCGCCGCCTCTCGCCCTCCCGGCCCGGCCATGTCGTACGGCCCGCTGGACCCCTACCGCCCCGGGCCGCCGCCCCCGCCGCGGGACTTCGGCGGCATCATCCAGACATGCAGCGCCAACGTGCAGCGCATCGCGCAGTACAGTGAGTGCGCCCGGGGGCTGGGGGAAGGGAAGGGCCGGCCCGGCCCGGGAGGAGCGCGCCGGCGGCAGCGGCAGCGGCAGCACTGCCGGCCGTGCGGGGGGAGCTCTCCTTGGGGTCCCGCGGGAGCCGCTGCCCCCGGGGCCGGCAGAGCCTCCGCCAGGGCGGTGCCGGGCGGGGAGCCCTCGGCTTCCCCGGGCCGCGGGCGCAGGCCAGCCGGTAGCTGAGCTTCTGCTCCGTGCAGGGCAACGAGCAGCCTGCCTGCCCTGGGCCAGCTGCCCTTCGGGGGCCTTCAGTGAGGTGCTGAAGTGGAAGCGGGGGCCAAAGGTTGTCACCCTGCCTTGCGAAGGAGGAGCTGCTGCTGCAGAGATTCCCTAAAGCTGATGTTAACTTGCCCATTTCCTCTTCACTGCTGGCAGAGTTCCCCAGGGATCGTTCTGCTGGCAGATGCCCATGAAGTAACCGGTGTTGCAGTTCCTTGGTCATAGGGCTGTCGTTAGAGAAAGTTATGGGTATTGTAAGCTCATTGAAATCCTGGTATCGATCAGTGAAATACAGCTTACTGAACAAATTGCTTCCAAAAGAGTCTTTGATATAACCCCTTCCAAAGGGGGCTGCCTTTGCTAAAAAAGGCATCAGTTGTCCCAGTGCGCATGCAGTTTTTAAGGGGCGAGGTCAGTTGAACTTGTTGGTTCCTCTGAAAGTTGATGACTTCTCTAATTATATAAAGCTGCTGTTATTGCTGAAACTGCTTTGCTTTTGCTCAGTCATGTTCATTTCCTCTTGGTATAGGCATGGCTGCTAGTTGAATTGCTTCCACGTTCGCTAAATAACACGGTTTATCTGTAGTTTTTCCTTTTATTTTTTTCCCTCTTCACCTCCCTTTCATGGGATTTCTCTGAGCTTCAGCTTCCAAGTAGTTCAGCTTGTGTTTCTCATAGGACAGACTTCCCCTGTCTCATGACCAGCAGCCATCCTCTCACAGTGCACTGCCAATCTCCAATGAAACAAACAGCCTTATAGTTTTCATCAAGGTGGGTGGGAAGACACGGAACATCTGACTTAACATTGCAGTAATTACACGTTTTATGAAAGCCTTCCATTCAAGCCTAGGAGGAGAAGAGATATTGAAGCCTGTTCTCATTTCTCCTTTCAGTCCCTACGGGGCAAACAGCAAGCCGTGGGTGCAGATCGCTGCTATTCACTCCGTTTGAGAAACTGTAGAGTTAGCATTTCACACCAAATAGACAGAAAACCGGTGACCTGAGTTGGCAAAACTGTTGCGTGCGAGACTGTTACATTACCTCAGCGTCTCGAGCAGAGATTGAAATGTTTTAAGTAATCTTAAGTGTGAAATAGTCAGTGTGTGGAAGGCTTTACAGCCTAGAATTGCAAGGGTTTGGAGACTGAGCGCTGTTGGCAGAGGGGGCTGTGTTGTTATGTATGCCCACTATCCAAAGAGTAAAGGTAAGAGCTTCAGCCCCTCCCAACACCTTGCTCTGGCTTTGTGTAGACTCTGCTTTGCTCTTGCCTGAGATGAACCAAGCCTAGCAAAGTGCTGAACATAGCTCAGACCCGGACAAAAAGCACAGTGCCCAGCATGGAAATGGGACTCGTGCAAGAATCTTTCCCCAGCGGAGAAAAAAAATACATCTCAGAGTATATAGACATTGTAGCACAAATGCTATTTGCATAGTGCTTGATATCCACCCACAGAGTCTAGTCCCGTGGGCCATTTGGCAGTTTAAGTTGAGTATGAACTTTTCTGAGCTTCCTGTGGCCGGCAGAGCTGTGAGGTACGTGCAGTCGTGCTGGAAGCCGTGCTGAGCTGAGAGTAGAAGGAGCTGCTGAACAGCTCCTCAGCGAATGAGCCAATAGGAGTCTGGAATTCTCAGGGAGAATCCTCTTGCTAGATGCCAAAGCTCAAATATTTGCCTAATTACTGGTGAAATCATATTGCAGCCTTAGCTGAGCTGCCGTTGTTATAAACCGTTGGACATCACTTTAAAAGATGGGACTGCAGGGATCTGATGTTTCTTCAGCAAAGCACGGGATCAAAGGAAGTGGCTTGCTGCAGGCTGAGAGCAGAAATTGCAGCGGTAGGATGTCCCTGAACGGGAAGGAGCTCTTCTTAAACTCGTTAAACTTTCAGCTCAATTCAGCTGCCTGTAGAACTGTATTATGTTGACCCTCCTTGGTTGCGCCTCTCTCGGTGTCTGACGGGGTGGCATACGATTTCTTGATCGATCTGAGCCAGTCAGACTTTGTCCTCCTGCTATGAGCGGTGAACCCAGCTAAAAATTGCGCAGCTGCAGAATAAAGCAGGAGGTAGAGGGAGTGAGAAGATGGTCCTTGCATTTCAGGTGGGTTAATGGTTTGACATGATCAGTGTGGTTGCGTGATCAGTAGTGTCTACGTGAGGAAAACAGTGGAAAAACATAGGAGAGAGGGGAGGAAGAGGGCTAGAATTTCTCTTCTCACTGCATGATTTCAGGCTGATGCCAGCTAACCGTCAAGTGGACCATTCTCTCTGGTGTTCTTGAAAGGTGGTGCCAAGATTGTGACAGGTTTGGGCTATCATGAGTAGAAAAATTCAGATTATTATTTTTTTCTCTTAACTGATAGCAACCCTTGGCTTTTTTTTAATTAACAGAGCACCAATAATTTAACTAACTTTAGAAAATGTAAAAGTGGCAACACAGCATACTAAAGTTGTTCTGCAGCAGTGATAGCCTGAAACACAGAAATAGCGAGGCTGGCAGAAACAAACAGCTATGTTAGTTGGTCTGAAAAGGTTGAGGAAGAGGAGTGCACAAGCTTTTAGCTGCACAGACTTGCCTTCAAGGTATGTATGCCTCACTATCACTTTCTTATCTGAAAATTAGTCTGTTAGGCTGGATCATGTCTAAATGGGGGTGTTTAAAATAAACTTGGAAGCAAAGAATCTGAGTGTTGTCTTACCAGTGTGAGTTGAGAAAAATTAATTTAGAGAAATCCTTCGAGGAAAGCTAGAAAAATACACTCAAAAAGGAATAAACCACACTAGAACTTGTCTTACTAACTCATCTTGTGATCATTTTATCTTCAGCTGCTCAAATAAAGAATTTGATGAGCCAGCTGGGAACCAAACAGGATTCCAGCAAGCTTCAGGAGAACTTGTAAGTATTAATGAGCTAACATTTATATAGGTTCTCTTTCTTTTCTATCTGTATTCTTAGAGGAATGGAGTTACTAGGAGTTACATCAGGCATGCATTAGCTATACTCTGAGGACTAGCCATTGGAGCTTCACTTGTGGTTTAGAACAAATGAATGCCATACTAGGTACTTGGTCTTCACGTACGAATGATAAGAAAAAATATCAAGGAAGAGCCATGACTGGTGAAAAAGTAGCTTGTAGTACTGATAGATTTAGGGACTAGAAAGTTTAGCAGTCCTACATGGCAGCTAAAATGCCACATGTCTTTTGAGAATAATAATATGCTGGTGGGGGACAGTGTAGAAGGCATTTAAAGAGGCACAGCCTAAACTGACTGCTAGGGAGACTGAACAGGCAGTCTGTATGTTCCTGCATCTTTTACAAGCTTCTAAACCATAACTAGCAAGTTACAAGAAGAATAATTTCTGGAGTCCTAAAAGAAAACTTGAAAGTTAAGTTCTTCCATTATCTCTTTATGTGACTAACTCAAATCTCTGCACAGGCAACTTCCCCAGTTTTTAGAATAGCTGATCTTTTGATAAGTTCATAACTCGTGTTGATAGCCACATAACACTGCATTTGAAGGGTGATGTCTTGAGCCCAGCTGCGAGAGAGGGGAATTTGTTTGCTTGAGCTGCTCAGTTGACTTGATCTGTATTTAATCAGTAGATTAAAGAACTAATCACTGGCGACCAAGCAAATGTCTTTCCCCTTCATGTCATTGTAGCAATGTCTCTGCCCTTTCAGGTGAGCGTGGTTGCACTCCACAAACAGTCAGCTGCTGTGCAAATTTAATACAAACCTGTCTGGGTGGTTTATTCAGCTCATACACTGCAGGTCAACTCTCACAATAGTGCAGCCCAAATACTTTGATTTGTGATCTATTGGGCTGAACAGGTGAGCTTCACTTGGGCATCTTGTCTCCATTGACTGCCAAAAAAGATGGTTCTTGGTTCATATTTTGTCTTCCTGGTTTACAGTATTTGGTTTTTGCATATGGTCACAAAATAAAACTTGTGGTTCTGCTCTCTGTGCTTTCTGTCTAATGAGCTGCATCTTGGATGGGCAAGATGATGTCTGTACGTTCAGTTCAGTGTAATTAATGTCCTTCTGTATTGTGGTACTAATGAAGGTGATGCTGCACTACACCCTTTGCAACAATAGCTTTGAATTGCAATGGTGTTGGAAAACATGAAGGCTCGAGGGAAAGCCTTGCATTTCCCAAAGTAGAAGCTGGATCATTCCTCTCTCTGACCATTAATTTTCACAAAAATGTAAGAATTTAAAATTTTTGAGTCTCTGTACTTTTATCAAATGTACATTTAACCAATGGAGTTGGCAGCTTTCAAGTGAACAGTTAGTTACCAATTGGTACCACAAGGAATTCCCTGTAAGGGAGTCATTATGTTCACTGAATTAAGTTCTTTCCCTTGAATTTCTCTCTTTTGCCATTGGAGAGAAAAAAAAAACTTAAAACCCACTGAATTATACTAGTTAGCAGGGAGCACAGAAGTTCTCTGAATTTTTTTCTTTTTTTTTTTTTTTTACAACATAGACCAGGATCGTGTTGATGGTAAAAGATAAAAGTAAATCTCTGTTCCATGAGGGTGAAAAAAGACCCCACCATAAAGATATGTGATCTCAGAACCCCTACTTGGTCATTATTTTGGAAACTGAAATGCTCAGACACTGCTTTTTCAGTAACTGCTTGCATATCTGCTTTTGAACTTTTTATTTCAGACAACAGCTACAGCATTCTGCAAACCGCCTCGCCAAAGAGACCAACGAGTATCTAAAGGAGCTGGGGTCTCTACCTCTACCCCTCTCTGCTTCCGAACAGGTAGGCACGCAGAAGTTGTCTGGATGTATTTTTAAATCACTCATTTAATCAAACTGGCTTAGACCACGACCTCCCGAAGCTTGAACTGACACAGCTGAAGAGAGAGGAGGCTTTTGCAATGAGGAATGTAGGGAATGAGGAATGTAGGGAAACACATTCAACTGGCTACATTCTGGCTGCTTATAGGATACTGGGAAAACAGTGTTTCCCGGTGGCAAACAGACATAAAAATTAATCGCATGAGAATAAGAAGCCCTAAATGTCTGGGGAGAGGTGAGTATGTAAGTCTGCTTTTCTGAGTAAATAATCTTTAATCTTAAATATTATTAAAGAAATATTAATGTTTCTGAAAAATCTTGTTTACAAAGTACATTAATATTTCTGAAAAATCTTGTTTACAGAGTGCCACATCATGTGAGGCAGTGTTTTAGAATAAGAACTCATAGCAAATTGCGTGTCAGTATGAAATGTAATCACACCAAAAAGCTTTACCTTGCAAGTGATTCATTAGCGGGGGGGAAAAAACTGAGTCATAAAAGAAAAAAACTTGCTTATATTTGAATAAAGCAAAATAAATCCTCTGAATTCCCCCTCCCTGTGGGAAAGGGAAGGGACAGTCCTCTGCTGTTGGCATTTTCTTGCTCTACTTTAAATCGCTACCACAAGGCCGATATATCTGCTTTTGTGACACCGTTGTGAGATGATCTGTGGATATGGGTCAGCAGATGTTGTCTTAGTCTAATTCTGTATTTAAAGGTTTATATGCCAGTCCTAAGCGTGGCCACATTTTGCCTGATTGTTCAGCAATTATTTTTTCAATTAATCTCCCACGGGTGAACAAAATCCTGTCATTTGCATCTCACTGAATGCAGCAGTAACTTCTGAAGCCTCTTGAAGCCTGTTGGAGCAGCCCAGTCAAAACCTGAAGGAGCTGGTATCAACACAGAGTCACAGAATCATTTAGGTTGGAAAAGACCCTTGGGTTCATCGAGTCCAACCATTAACCCTACTCTACAAAGTTCACATCTAAGCGACCCTTAAACACACCCAGGGATGGTGACTGAACCCCCTCCCTGGGCAGCCTGTTCCTCCTCTGGCAGAAGGGCTGGTGCTTCCAGATGGCTCAGATGGAAGCTGCAGTGTGTTGTGAGGCTGCTGCAGTGTGTTGTGAGGCTGCTGTAGTGGTTTATTATAGAAAAAAAACCCCTAATAATTGAAAATATTTATTTCCTTGAAATGGCTGTTGAATTGATACCAATACCATTGAAGGATTACAATCCTGGAAGGCCTGCATGTTGAGCCAGCTATAGGGAATCTCTTGAACAGAAAGCATAAGAACTACCAGAGTATTGAGTGTCCTTGAGACAAGCCTTTTCACAACTTCTTGTTTCACATAACTGCAACACTCAGAGAGATATTTTGGGAAGGTTATATAAGTTGAGTAAATAAGTCGATGCTGTAAAATCAGGATAAAAAGGAATATTACAATTAATGTATTTGGAAAAAAGATAAACTGAGATGATTATCAGGAATAGGGGTATTCTCTGATCAAATAACAGCAGGCTTGTAGTGTGGCACGACTGGGAGAGGGATCTTATGAAACTGGGGTAATGGGTGTTGCCATTAGTTCTGGAAGTGTAGGGCTTCCTATATTTGTGAGAAAGTTAAGGGGATTGTCTTATCAGGACAACAGAAAGTTAAGTACTACCAAGCTGGCTAAGTAGAGGAATGTAGGGTAAAGGCATTATAAGTATCCGAAAGGTACATAATTAAATGTGGTAGATTACTGGAATGTGATTTGAATGAAAGTAATGGTATAGAAGACCTCTCTACTTCAGACTTAAAACTAGATTAAAATTAGAGAACCTTACTGCACAAAACTGTCCTGCAGCAGGCAAGGCACAGAGCATTGGGTATAAGGAATTAAAATATGGTGGGCTTTTTGGTCTCTCCAGTGCCCTGGAACCAGAAGATCGCTTGAATGCCAGCATTCATTGTTGCTATTGCTATGATGACAGGGTGTTTTGAGCATCTGACAGTTACATTGTCATGAATGGGAATATCTGAACACTTGTGTTTGTTTCAATTCTTCAGCGCCAGCAGAGGCTTCAGAAAGAACGTTTAATGAATGACTTCTCCACGGCCTTAAATAACTTCCAGGCAATACAGAGGCGAGTGTCAGAGAAGGAAAAAGAGACCGTAGCAAGGGCGAGAGCTGGCTCCCGTATCTCTGTAAGTACTTACAGGAATTTTGTACTGATAGAGTGGACTGCAAGTCTTTTGAGAGATCTTGGGCTTGCCTACCAACTTCACTGCTGTCCACTGACACATTACTGAATGCAGATGGGGCATTGGTTTTGTTATTGCAGATATTGTAAGTAGACAGTCATTTCACTGTGCTGCTTGTGAATCTTAGTAGAGGAGGGAAGTTACTGGTAGTTGCAAATATTGTGAGGATTAGATGAGGAGTCAAAGTTCTAAATAGCAAAGTCCTGCAGGCTGCTCTTTGCTTGATGTCAGCCCTAGACTATAAAATTTAAGAGATCAGCTGGAAGCTTGCCACACCTTAAATTACATCTTAAATCTTACACTGTGTCTTTATTTCCTTATAGCTTCTGTCCTCCTAATATCTCCAATGTATGTTCAAGCTTTCTCCTTACTGTGTTTTGACAAACCCCTAAGAATTCATAATAAAAAGGCCAGTGAAAGCATCTTTCCCCCCTTGCCTGGGGACTTCATGTTAAGTATGCATCCTTAATTTCTACAACACGTTTATCCACTGGATCATGCTCTAAATTCTTTGCTACCCGTTGAGAAAGTTAGTGACAAATAACAACAGCTGATCTGGCTGAACAGATTGGGTACTTTTGATTGCTTTGTTGCCTCAGATTTGTAGAGACAATTGAATCTAAAAATTAAAAATAAAAATTAATCTAATTTAAATCTGAAAGTTGAAGTGACAGTAGCATTCTTAAAGAACTCTCTGGACAGTATATGCCTTTGTCATCAGGATATTCCTTTTGGTTTTGCAAGTGGTCCTTGTAGTCTGCAAGACTAATAATTCCCTTATCTCTTCCAGGCTGATGAGCGGTTCAGAGAAGAACAGCTTGTTTCATTTGATAGGTAATGGCTGCTTCTATTCTTGATGTTTTAGCTACATATAACTGTTATACTTTGTTATACTTTTAACTACAACTAAGTAAGGTATATTATTGTAAATTGGGCCAGGTAGCTGAATGCAAAAATTAACTCTATATGATGATATTTTATCCTCCTTAAATGCAGCCTGTGTGATTACTGCCCTGATGGGAATAGTGGAGCCCACAGCAGGTAGCAGTTGGAGCTCCTGGTGTTCTGAACTGCGAGCACAAGATTTCAAGACAGGATTTCCCTTGCTGTTACTCTTTCCACAAAGACCCACGTTCATGGGTTTGGGTGTTCTCCAGCAGCTCAGTTGGAGCTATTACAGCGTAGTGGATGAGGCTGCCTTAAATACAGAAGTTATGCACTGGCAAAATAATTCTGCAGTGTGCACAAGACAGCATTACTGTCACCCATCAGATAGTTGTAGCAGTTCTGCAGTAACAGTGTGCCTGTGTAGTAGATAGGTTTGTGAAATGTTCTGTTAACTCTACAGTGTGGTAAAGGGCACTCGGGGCACTCCAGAAGCAGCGGCGATACCTGTGCCAATTTCTACTGTATGTGTGTTTGAGAAAACTGGGATGAAATCTTTTGGCCCTATCTGTATAAATCCTTCAACTTTCTAAACCAAGAGAACTAGCTTATGTGCCTCATCTCTACATCCTTCCTCTGCAACCAGCCCTTCCTCAGGTCACCTGTTTGCTGTGCATCCCCTGCGTTAGCGCTGTGCCTTCACATACTGAGGCAGGGTGAAAACCCCAGGCTGTTCAGCTGTACAGATGTGATGAGTTTGAAGGCCTTGCTCCCTAAAGCAAGGTGAACTAGACAGGTACCTGTTCATGCAGAGGCTCTTAGCTTGGTGAGAGATAGTGGCACAGCAGCTACTCCACATTCAGTGTTGTTCTTATGTGTTACATGTCAGAAACTTATGCCTTAAATATCTGAAAACCCTGCTGTCATCTTAGAGCTGAGCTGCTGAATGGTTAGATGTCTCCCCCCTAGGCCTGTAGTTTATCTTCATATCTTTTGGCACTTTGAGACTTTAAAACTTACCATTTAGTGTTGTATACCTAACACTGGAATGTCACAGTGCTTTCCAGCACATTTCTGTTTGTGGAGAAAAGGGAGATGTTGCCCTTGAAGAACTTCCTATGCTGAACATATAGATGGACTTGTATTATGTGTTCACTGTAAATGCTCTAATTTGTGCAGCAATTAGGAAGTACCAGCTCATCAGGTGAGAAGTAGATGGGGATGCAGAGCTATTTGTTTTTTAACATCTTTTGGGGTGTGACTTCATTTGAAATTCTTACTAGACGAATGGATTAAAATACCAAAACACTTTATTTTTAAATAATCTCCAAATGCCAGATAGCAAGTGAGAATCTTTGAATACAGGTGCTGGTCAGATGTTCTTTTGTTCTGATAATGTTGTGCTACTCTATGAAAACTTTCACCCTGATTGCTCCCTTTTAGGAGGATGATGAGAGGGAAAGGTACAGGTATTGAGGAGTAAAGAAAAAAAAGAAAGGCAGAACTGAAAAAAGGAGAGTTCTTTGATAATGATATAGATAACTGTCACCTCCTAGGACAGAGTATTTTGTGCATGTAACTACTTTCCAGTTACCTCATTTTTCCTGATCTGTCCCTGGTTTTTTTCAGTTGTTCCAATTTATAACTGTTGTCACCTGCCTGTGTACAAAGTTGCAGGGCCAGGAACCTGGGGGTCGTTCTTCAGGAAACTTTTCAGCTTGAACTCACTGGCACTTGGCTATAAATGGAGCGTGGCAGTACCTATACTCAGAGAAGGAGTTGCACTTTCTTTCCATCTCTTTCCAGTGGTGAAGATTGGAATCAAATGCAGTCTCAGGAAGAAGATGTGGCAATAACCGAACAGGACCTTGAACTCATTAAAGAAAGAGAAACAGCAATCAGGCAATTAGAGGTGACCAGTAGATCCTGCACAGTTAACAGTATTGGGAGATAAACCAAAGAAGTCGTGCAGTGCTAACTAATGGGATGGGCTGAGGAGATCTGAAGGTGGAGGAACAGTTACTTATAGAAAGGATTGATGCCAAGATCAATCTCCCTGCTCCTGTTGAAGGAAACTAGGTATATTTTCCTTGGGTGTTGACTGGTGGTCCTTCAGAGATGGTAGGAGCAACTCATGTTACAGTGTTCATCTCAAATCCATACTGTGCCAATTGCTAACTTCTGATGAAGCAAATATTCAGTAGCAGGACTATTGTAGGCTCCTGTGTTAATGCAAAGTTACATCAATAGTAGCATCAAGTCACTTCAGTCAGTGACACTTTAAGCAATGGTTAGAAGAGGTACCAAGAATGATGATTGGAAAAATTGTAATCAGTCTTTGTTATAACTCATTAAACTGTTGTCTTCAGGCAGATATTTTGGATGTCAATCAGATATTTAAGGATTTAGCCATGATGATTCATGACCAAGGAGATATGATTGGTAAGTGTGTTTGGCTAATAGGAAGTTTCTTCTTAGTTGAATTACATGTTTTGCCTTAGTTCAAATACATGTTCAGTTACATTACACTACATAGATTAAATTTTCCAGTAGTTTGTATAAAAAGTATTGTATTTCTGATTATTTTGTAAACATCGAAGCTCTGAAATACATTTAAATGAGTTCTCTCATTTCTCCATAGATAGCATAGAGGCAAATGTGGAAAGTGCAGAAGTCCATGTGGAAAGAGCCAGTGAGCAGTTACAGAGAGCTGCCTATTATCAGGTAAATTCTGTATGCTTGTATTATTGAATGATAACGGAACAGTCGTACCAAGGTGCATACTGAGGACTGCAGCACACCAAACAAGTTACTAAAAACAGCTTGTGCAAGTTGGCACTCTCTCAAAATGGTGCTGCAAGGAATAGATAAAGCACTTGAGTCAAAAACACAGTATTGAAATTAGCTTTCTACTTCAGAGGATGTCAGTCAGTCTGTGTCTTCATGTAGGTTTCCTCAGCAGGTTTAAGCCTTTAGCTGTATTTTGTTGTTCTCAAGAGGTGGCAGAACAGTTAAACATGAACAAGTGCTCATGTTGTGTCCATCTCGTAAACATGTCAGATGTGCAAAAATCCTTGCAGTGACTTGGATTTGCAGCACCCTTTCTAACTGTTGATATTCTACCCTGCAGTCTGTCCTCCCTGTCCCATCAAATCTCTTGCAGTGGTACTTTCTCCTGCTTAAATCTCCTTTGGGTATTGTATGAAATGGTTTTTCTAGGTTCCTTTTGTCGTTGTTGCCCCTGTAGGTCTGTGTTCCATGAAGGAACAAGGGTTCTGCTTCAGTCAGTCCCACACAGAGTTTGCTGGGACTTCAGGCTTCCCCACAAGATTAAAAACTGGACTCTTTCAAGCTATGAAGTGGGGAGGTACTAGAAGGCAATAAAACTCTAGTGCCATTTAGCTCAAGGGAGGGAAAGTAACTTCTACCATCTGGCAGCATTAAGTACTATTCTCTCTCTCCATGGCTGCTTTTACAATGGTTTGATGTATGTTATAAATTTAACTTTGGGAGCTGTTGGACACATGTTGGAGGAGGAGGTGGATATATATATCTATCCTTAAATTCTTAGTTTCCAAGTTAAAAATAGTGTATATGTAGTTTTCTATGCTGAATAAAGTGATCAAAGCTGTAAAATCCAAGTAACTGGATATTACATTGTTTAAACTGTAGAAACACAATGCTATTTCCACACCAACCCCAAGTGGCCAAAGGGAGATGGTATCAGAGAACTGCTTAGCAGTTTTATTAGTCGTACCTGCAAAATCTAAATAGCTAGAGATGTTTGGCTTCCCTTTAAAGCCATGGTATTGTCTGTTAGGATGAAAAGCATGTGGTAGGTGTTGTCAAGTTCTATTTTTTTTTTTTTGTAGCTAATGTGAAGTAAAGCTTGCATTCTGCCTTAAAAGAAGCAAAACTTGTCACAATTTGACTTAACTGTGCCTCTTAGACCACTGTTCTCCTAAAACAAAAGCCATTTATCTGTAGGATCCTGCAGTTTAAGGAGCAAGTAAAAAGGTTCAGACTACACTGGTTCCTTCTCTTGAATAAGTATCCATATCAAGTGCTCTAGTTTGCCAAAGTTAATGTAGACTTGCTTTTTCCTCTTGACATTGGTTTCTGGTGTCAGTGCCTTTTTTTTTTTCTTCTTTTATTAGAAGAAATCCCGTAAGAAGATCTGTATCCTGCTTCTTGGTCTCGCTGTGGCTTCTGTAATCTTAGTAATAATTATCTGGCAGACAACAAAATGACATCTTCCCATGGAACCTAGTCTCATTGCTGAGATTTTTTTTTCCTCAGAGCAAACAGGCTGACTAGTCTCGGAAGTGAACTGAGAGAGCACAAGCTGGAACTACTTCTAGTAATAGATATTAGCAACTAATGTGCAGATAACTAGTATTTGGAATTAGTGAACCATGGAGACAGTATTTATAAGTTTATATACAAATTATATTGTTTTATGTAACTAAAATCTTGTGGTTTTGCTTTCTGTAATGTATTATTCCCTGTCCCAACTGTATGCTGAAGTGTGATCAGTAATTTGAGATGTCTTGGTTTTGACAAGTGGCACAACTTTAACATTCTATATGTATAGGTAACTTTGTTGGACTGGAATAAGAATGACATTCAAAGAGGGCACAACACCAATTCACATCCCCTTAATCCAGCAGTTTCTGGATTATCTGCCTCATGATTTTATTAGTCTCCAAGTGGCTGTGGTTCTAGATTACCTTAAAGAGAAAGATGCTGTTACAGGTCTGAAAGGCAAGGAGACGTGTGCGTGGACAATAGCTGGAACCACTGCGTGCTGGGCAGTTTAGCCTTCTGTTGTTTACCTTTCTGAATGTGGTTGGGGTTGTTTTTTCCAAAGGCCATCACTTGAGGACAGGATGTTCTTTGAATCTAACAATGTTTGTTGGAATCTAACAATGCAACTTCCTTAGAGAAATTGGCTGGTGGTTTATTATTGGGCAAATAAAGATTTCCAGTGCTGACTCTAAAGCACTAGAAATAGGGAGTTTAGCTGCTCACTCCTCATTGGTTTCAGGTTCCAGGGAGAAAAACCACACAAAGATGAGGAAGTGAGCACTGAAGTTTACAAGCTAGCAAGACGGATGAGTATTAGATGAAATCTTGCTTCTTAAGAAGTACTCTTGAAGCTCACTTGTAGTGTACTAGTAAATATTATTTGTGGTTTGTGGTATTTTCCATTCTTTATGAAACAGAAAGTGCAGAAACTGGCTGGGTGAAGTGCTAGGTTTATCAGACTGAGGATGTGAGTGCAAATGAAAGATTGCTGGTTCCAGCTGTTTTGCTAGTAAAGCTGAACAGAACGTCGCAGCCACTCCCCGCTTTGATGTAGCTCTGAACTGACACGTGCTGAGGGAACAGTAATCTGTCCAAAGGCCAACGGAGTGTGGTAGATGCAGCATACTGACCCATTTTGTATTTAATCCTTATTCCGTGTCTCCTGTATAATAAAGTAAATGTGAAAGCTGGGAAGGGAGCATGTTCTCCCAATTGCACAGTGGTTTGCACTATTGCGCCATCATTCCATCTAATAACCATCAATAAACACTTTTAAAAGCCGATGTCGGAGCTTCTTTCTCTTGCTGTTTAGACATGGGCATGTTTGCAGTTCCCTTGGCAAGCAGGGTAGAAGACTTTATATCAGCAACACCTTGAGTTCTGCAGTCCCTGATTCTTAAGACTGAAACTAGATAGAAACAGTGAATTGCTTTTATGGGGACATACACAAAACACCTGTGCAGAGCCCTGTGCAAGAGCTAATCGCAGAAAAATTCGTCTGATGCCCCAGAACAGTGCTGGGTCAGCTTTGACTATCTGCCTGGTGCTAGAACGTCAAGTCTTTGCTGAACCTGTACAGGAAAAAGACTTGAAAGCAGGGGACCTGTGTGTTGTTCTGCTCCTTATTTAAAATATCCCTCCTTAAAGAGTAGAGTCTCCTGCTTTGTGCACTGCCTGCTGCCGGGGGAAGAGTCCTTTCGATGCCAGGCCTATGAAAAGGGAAGCACTCACCTGGCTGCAGTGCTTAAAAGGAAGCCTGGGTGCATTATTTGCAAGATCCATTCTTACCCTAGCCTGTGTTAGTCCTCTCTAAGCTGAAACTGAGAACACCAGTCCAGCATGCTGAACTCAGGACTGCTGTAATCGCTTGACTCCTTTCTGCTCTTGCTTTACATCACTTGACTTAGCAGTGAAACTGCTGCAGAACTGATTTTTAACAGCAGTCTTGCTTAATGTTCCTGAACATAAAAAATCGCTATGGGAAGCTCTGCCGGCTGTTGCTGCAGCGTTCTGGCACGAACCGTTCCTGGCTCTCAGAGCTGTGTTTTCTACCACTCCCCAGAGCTGCTGAAGCCTACCCTGGTTGGCCTGGCAGGAGCTTGCGCGGGGGTGCGGGGTCCTCCGGGGCAAGCTGTGGCTCACGGGGCTGGCCCTGGAGAAACGCGGTTTCCTTTTTTCCCCTTGTAAGCTCAATTGCCTCGACTCGTCAAAAAGCCCGTGACCCGCGGTCCCCGCCGTGGCGTGTGCTTGTGTCTGCTGTTCCCCTACTGAAATGGGGCTTGAAAACCTGCCCCAGAAGGGCTCTGGCCGAGCCGCTCCCCTGCTGTTCCACTCGCACTCCCTGCCGGCCCCGCCGCGCTCTCCTCCTCCCGCAGAGCGAGGCGGCCGGCTGGGACCGAGAAGGCGCGGGGAGGGCCGGGGCCGGCAGGCAGACGGGGCCGACGCTGCTCCCCGCGGGCCAGGCCGCCCGTGGCAGTCGGCGCCGGGAGCCTCGGAGCGGCTCCGGGCCTCGGGGCGCC
>JANVCC010000120.1:444885-493443 GCA_025345505.1 Todiramphus chloris collaris | reverse complement strand
AGCCCGCAGAGGTGGCGGCTACTGCCGCCGGGCCCGCCCGGGGCTCCGGGCTCGGGGTCCGTAGCCCAGCGGGGCCTCCGCGGGCAGCGCTGCCCGCGGGCGGTCTCGGAGCCAGGCCGAAGCGCAGCGCTGGCTGGAGCTGGAGAGTGCTGCCCGGAGAGGCTGTGTCTTCCCCAGAGCTCAGACAGCATACGTGATGTACAAATTCGGTTTTCCACTCAAGTTGTGTATTCAGTACAAGAAATCTTATCAGCTTGAATCTTGCCTGGGTCTTTAAAACGTGGTAAGAAATCAGAGAAGAGGGGTGCATTGGGGAAGCAATATCAGGTCCGTGAATTTGTCTGTTTTTAGAACCATAGAAAAGTCCACCTCGGAAGGGATCCCTGGAAATCATCCGATGCAACCTTCTGCGGAAAGCGGGGGCTTGCATTAGGTTACCTGGGGCCTTGTTTCACTGGGTGCCAGAGCATTGATTACTGAGAGGATGCATGCACTAAAATTTTAACTCCCATAGCAAATGCCCTAACGTTACAGCTGAAAAGGCAAGCACTCATACATACGTATGAGCTGGCTCTGTATGTGGTTGCAGTCTTTAATTGCATAGTCATCTGGGTTTTGCTACAGGTCCCCTGCCTTTCAGGGCTTTGATGATCGTGCTCAATGAATGGATGCTGAGTGAATACACTGTTTGATTTTCACCAGTTTTGTAAGTGGCTACTTTAGTTAGTAAAAGCAGTTAACCATCTCATGTATTTTAGTGTTTTCTTTGTGCTGAACATAGACAATAACAAATATCTCTCTCTCTATCTCTCTACGAGACAAGATGGTGCTCCATAAAATGATGACATGATAGAGTAGACAGAGCCAGAAATTATTCAGTGATAGCACTTTCTGGAACTTGAAATGTGAAATGTCTTTATTTTTTAGTGTTTTTACACAGCAGGGTTCACAACTAGCATTATATTCAGTGGTGAATTTGAATGACTTTTGCCTTTGAAAGCTATAGATTGAACAGCTGGAGAAGGGTGACTTGTGAAATGCACAGCTTCTGTAACTTGTGTGCTCTCCCAGAAGAATTCCTCAGCCAATACCATCTGGAGGGGGAGGACAGTAACAACCATAGCTGTGAGGGCCTCTTCAGCTACCTGTGTTCAGGCTTCTGCTGCAAACAGGACAGGGTCTTGCAGCCAGGCAGCTGTTTTCCCTGTGCGGGTGCTGATCTGATTTGGTTTCGAAGCACAATCTGCTGCACTGAATGGTACAGAAATGAGGTGGAAGGGGCATCGGGGGCATGGTCCAAGCCAGGGTTTCACACCTAGGAGCAAGGCAGTCGTGTGGGGGCGCCAGGGCCTCTTTCATTCTGACCTTTCTAAGATTTTTGATAATTTGCTTTTTTTGTAACCTGAATGTCCTTTAATTACAATGTTCTAAAATTCTTCTCAGGTAGCACAAGGCTCATATGTGGACTCTCTCTGGATGTGTTCTAAGGAAGCTCTTTATATTCCCTTGTACCTCTGCTGTAGCTGTGCACCTTGAAGTATTTTAGACTGAGTTTGAGCAAGCTGTGTGTTTATACCACTGTGGTGAAAAGTGCCCCTGATGCAGTTTGATCTTAGTCAAATTATGCGTAGATGTGGCAATTAATACTGGTGAAAAATTAGTTTTTATTTGGAAAAACCTAACATTTTTCTTTAATGCTTCTTTTGAAACAGGGAATTAGCTTCCTAACCCCAAACCCACCCAACAAACACCCCACCCCCCAGAAAACACCCCCCCCACTGCAGCAGGAATCCAGTGTGGATAGCTTCCAGGTAGTGTTTATGTTCTGCTGAACAGGCAACTGAAAATGTAAAGCGTTGGGTAGCTATGGCTGGTGGCATTCCACTGCCTCATCCGGGGGAAGGCAGGAGCTCTTCTACCAGGTGGATTCATTTACTTCTGGTTTATTTTTCTCCTCTGGAAAAAAAAAATTAAAAAGAGTATAATATATTTCATGTTAAAGCTTTACATGGCTTCTGTGTAGTTCTTGTACTAGAACCTAGTAAACTACAGGTTCTAGTACACAGTTTTAAAGTATTTATTGCTTTTTGAGCAAACCAAAGAGGGCACAGTTATGGTATTGAAGAAGTGATGGGTCTTTCATAGGTAGGATTCTCCAGGGGGAAAATGATTTGCAGTTGCCGGCGGGGACCAATAGTGCTGTTGTTTGAAGCTCTGACTGCAAAGGGAGAGCTTTGGGTCATCACAAAACATGGAGCTGCAGAGTCTTTGTGGTCAGCAGCATCTTCTGGAGTGAATTGCCTTCAGTCTCATCATATTGAAATCAAATACTGAGAATCAAAATATCTATGAAAATCTATACTGAAATCAAAATCCCAGTCTTTACTGACCTGTTTCTTGTTCTGCCTCACGTAGAGCTGCCTTGCAGACTGCAAACACAGATCATACGAGAAATAGATCTTAAATACAATCAGCAGAAATACTTGGGTGGTTTTTCTTGCCTTTAAATTGTAGCCTATGCTTTTGAGGTTTGCCTCTGTCATTGTATCTGCTCTTTCCTAACGTGGATAGTGTTTCAATATCCAGCTTCCAGAAAAGACCTCCCTGCTGAAATTCAAGGTTTTCGATGCCTCTAAGTTCTGTCTCTGATTTAGGTTTTTATGCTGTTGCAGGTTACTACTTCATAGTCCATAACATTTATTCTTTCTTTTCTCAACTAGCTCAAGACAAATGAAAATTAATGAATTAATGAATGCTTACCGGTGCTTGCTTATGCCAGTGCTTGTTTATGCACACACTGTAATTCCTCCATCCGTGTCAGCAAAGACATGGGCTGTGTGTTTAAAATTGGAGCAAAATGGGAATAAAGATGAAGCCAGTACTTTCTACAGATTAAAATTCAGCCATACCACAAGGTCAGAAAATGTCTTTAGGTAACAGTTGCAGATCCTGGTTTCATTAAGACTCTTGCATACTTTCTGAGGTGATTGTAGTAAGCAATTTCTGAGGTAGAAACAATCTGCGGTGTAGTTTAGAGGTGACCATTGGATGTAATGGATACTGCTTGTTTCTCCTTTCCTTTCTTTACCTTGACATACCATTAAGCTTCTGGAACATACATACATCTGAAAAAGTATGTTTTAAAGGCAACAGTTGTTCCTCTTCAGTTTCTCTGAGCCTGGCAATGATTGCACACAAATTTCTGCATAAGATGGGGTCCTAAGTTCTAGAAATTCCACCTTGTCCTTGAAGTTGGGCATGAAGGTGTGTACAGCAGGCACACAGGCCAAGATTTTTAGGAAGCAGCTAAATTTAGGCTTCTGAGTCCACATTTAGAAACCTAAGTAATTGGCCTAATTTTAACCTAATACAGCAGAATTAAAGTTGTCCTGTCTGTGTCCTTAATAGCTACAGCTCATAATTTCCCTTCAGACTGGGTGGGACGTGCTGCAGCCAGGCTGCTGAGTCTCAGCTGGGTATAGCTGTTGTAACCCAGTGTGCACATCAACACTGAACTGAGCTGAGTCAAAGAGATACTGCCAGCTAATTTGTGAAACTTTGGTTCTGTTTCTCAGTGCTTCTAGCCAGCATCGCATCCCAAGGCTTTAATGGCTTTGTCCTCCTTTTCTGAGCTGTTTTTTGTTATTCAGTGCATTCCTTCCAGATTTTCTGGAGCTTTTCTTACTCTTCTTGACTGTGTCCCTGATTTTTCCCATTACTCTGTGGTCTTGCTGTAGAGGGTTTGGCATCAGTGGCAGAAATCATCTCTGCACATTCCTCACAGAATCATTCTGACTTAATGCACTGGCCTGTAGAGCACAAGGTGAAGAAACTGAGGAGGCACATTTTTCTAGCACAGAAGAAATGATTTTTGCTTGTAGGTGTTTAAATATTTTAAAAACCTCCATTGTAGCTTGGTTTTGTTCAGTGATGTCCCTCTTAAATATTTGTTGATTGTTTTAAGCAGCTGTTTTTTTCTTTAAGGCCCCAAATCCATACATGTAACTACTGTGGGAAAACCTGAACTTCCCTGTGTCCAGCTCTAGATGATATTTTGAAGGAGCTAATTAAGAGAAGCAGATGTACTGTGTGCCACAGGCTGGCTTGGTCAGATGAACCAGCTTTCTTCAAGACTGTTTCTTCCAGAACATGCAGGAAATGATCATTTTAGGAAGCAACAGAGAACACAGAACACATTCATGTGAGTACCATGTGTAAGGGATTGACTTTGAGGAGGCAGTGGCAGTTGAAGAGTCTGTGTGCTGAGCCTTTCAGCGTTGGCTTGCTCTTCAAAATTGTAATTGCCTTGAGAAGAGTGCCCACGATACCTCTGGTGACACAAGCACGATCCACACGCAGGCCAGAGTATAAACCAGTCCTTTGGTGTCATTTAGAGACCAGAACAGTAAGACTAAGATAAAATGGAAAATAGGGACTAAGAACAAGAGCTTCTTAAAGCCAGAACCCTGCTATTCAGAAGTAAGGTTCGTATTTGGAAGTAAAAGGACATATACAGAAGGACATAGAATGACTATCGATCGCTAGTAACAGGTAACTGTTCAAAAAGAAATAACAAGGCTAATGCTCTCCCTGCTGTGTCATGATACATGGCTAGCTGTAAGGTAGGGAAGTGTGATGCCAATGTGTAATCTGTTACCTACACTTAGTAAAGCTCAAATCAAAGTAAAACAGCTGCAGAAGGAAAATTCACTGGTGGGGAGACAGCGATCTTGCTTTGCGACAGAACAGAGCTGTAGTTGTCTACTGCAATAAAAACAACACAAGTTTCCACTGGCTGAAGTATTTTTGAAGAAGGATAGCATGGAGGAATTTTTTTTTTTTTTTTTTATAGCTGAAGGGAAAGAACTAAACATTTTGGATGGAAATGAAAGGATTTGATCAAAAGTGTAGGATGGAAATCAAATTGCCAGGATAGCAAAGCTTTGGACAGCTTCCTGGTAGGCTTAAAGATTCCAGTCCTGTCTTGTCCTCTGATTTCTACAGGTAAATTGCACTGCCATCAAACCTGTTCTCACTGAAAATACAGTAATAATTTATCAAATAATCATTGCATTGTTGCTCACTACTTAATAATCGTTTTCCTATTTAATTCAGTGACATGTGAATTCATTTTTTTTGTCATAAAACCTGTAGTTTGCACTAATAGAATATTCATGGCCCCGGTCTCAGGAATGCAATTTTGTGTACAATTTCCAAATTTCATTGTATTCCGTGGAGACTTTGTTCCAGAGTAAGTAACCAAGGGAACCAGAGTGAGCCAGTAGAATCTAGCACTGTAACAAGAAATGTTTTTGTTGCGTAGTGCCAAGGTGAAGTTAGGCAAATGCTTTAATACAAGTGGAATGCTTTGCTCAGTTGAAGCAGCCGCATTGCTCATCAGAAATCTTCCATATTTCTAAAACACAGTGCAATTTGGTGCTCAAGAAAGATCTGTAATCATCAAGCTTGAACTGCAAGATTTATTAACTGTAATTCTTAAAACTGGAAGCTTGGTGAGAATCATTTTAACGCCTCTCTGACCAGAGGAAATCATAAATGCCTCCCATCAACCTGCTTTTTTTTTTTTTCAAGTCCAAATGTCCTAGCATCAGATTTCCTCCAGACATAACAAGGTTGGGTCAGAATTGTTGGTCAGCTCTTTATCCAGCCCTTCTCTTCCACATGGGAAGAGACCATTCTGTGTCAGCTGAAATAATTACCCAGGAGGTTTTGGCCTTAACTTTGGCATTAGACCTCGTATTGTTGGAACTGTCACCTAAGCAGCTCTAGTGCTAGCTTGGTCTCCGTTTCTAGGGTGTCTGTGACTCACTGCCATCACTGATGCACACGATCAGCACCAACGCTGTGTTCAAGCAACCTCTTGACTAGGAAAGGATTTTTCTTCTGATTTCTTTCTACAGAAAAGAGAAAACCCAACAAACCAGCCATAGTAATTGAAACAGCAACCCAGGTGGTTTCCTGCCATAATGTGGTAGTAACCAACACAATTATGCAGAACTCTAAAGTATTCTGCCCTCTACACACTCCAGGCTTTTGGCTGTCGGAAGCCAAGGAACTCTGTGAGCTGAAGACTCGCTCTGGGTGCTCCTATTTAACAACTAACACTAGACCTAATCTCCAGAACTTTCCTTATGGCTTTTGGTTAACTTAGAGTTTGTTCCACAACACTGACAGTTCTTTCCACAGCTATGCGCATGTTGGAAATGGCACTCTCCTTGTTTTCAGATCCAGGGCTTCTTGTTTCAAGAAAGAATGAATACACTGATTTTGTAGAGTTCATTAAGAGGACAAAGAATACACAGACTTGGCTGGGTTTTGCAAGATTCTGAAGCAGCGTACTCTTGTTTTTTGTTTTTCCCCCTTGCATGAAGCCACCCATGCTGGTTATCATCTGCGTGCCCTTCTCAAGAAGAGAACCAGAACTGACACAGCATTCAAGATGTGAAAACATTGTATTTCTGTAGTTCCTTCCTGGTCTCTCTCTAGCGTGTCCTAGCACTCAGGAGTGCTGATGGTTATTACTTTTTTTTCCACAGGATTTTTTCTCAAGCAGTAGTTCAGTATCATGAGATTAATTTGCAGCACTTAAGACTGATTTGAGTCTCCTGCATAACTGCTCTCATCAGTGATTTTTCTCATATGTTCATTGTCTCCTTTTTTCCAGGCTGCATATAAACATCACAGAGCCCTTGCAGATCCCTGCTCTTCCCTGACTCTTAATCATTTGCATTCCCTCCTGGATTAGTGGTTCTTTTCCTTGTCACACCTTAATTTACATAAGACCATTAGATATTTTTGTCAAAAGCTTTTTAAAAAATGCCCACCTGCCGTACTCGGAGACTTGTTTGCCTCTTCCTGGTTGTCTCCAGCAGCTCTGGGAGATGATGTGGTGCTAACTGCCTCTTCAAAAACCATGGCAATTCCTCCTCTCAAGTATTTTTTGAAGTATGATCTCCATCAAAGCTAGAGGAAGTTGTACTGCAGATGGTTAGCCCAGGCTCCTCTTCAGTCTGGGAAAGGAACAACTGAGAGATGTGTTTGGTGTCTGGAATAGTGAACAGAAAGTCTGTAGGAGCCTTCTCCTTTTGAGGACAAGAACTAGAGTTTGCAAAATGAAATGAATAGCGGGCAGATTTGTGGCCAGACAGTGGAGAGGGTGTTGCAGCTATTTGTAGGTGATCTGTGAAACTGTTTAGGTGAGATGCTGTGAATGCATTAAGTTTACAGGGGTTCTTGGAGCAATTTATGTAGAAAGCTGCTTAAATGGATAGCAACTATGGCTCAGGAAGTCCTTGAGTTGTTACCTTGTGAAGACTGTGAGGCACCCAATGCTGGTTACTGGAGTTACTTTTTGTTTTGCAAAAGGTTGCTTGCTCTGAGTTTGTCAGCCTGATACAATTCCACAGGAATGTGAGAGATAAGTAGAGTTCTTGAAGTCACACAGAAGCAGCATGGCTCTCTTGATTAAATAGTGCTCTCATTTTACAAGAGAAATGGTTTAAAGAAACATGAATACAATATTTTGGGACCATGGTGTAAGTAGTACACATCTTGTGTGAAAGTTTTGAAGGGTATTAAGGAATGTTCAGCTTGCAATACAAGAAAAACAAACAAAACCACATGAAAAAACCCATCCAAACACCAGGATCCCATTAGGAATATTTGAGTATGAAAACAGTCCATTTTGTAACTCCTCCACCCCTGCACAGGTAGGGAACTGCAGCTCTAAGTAGAGCTCCGTGTCAGTTCCCTACTCGTTGCTCATCAGCCGTGAGTATGGCCACTTTCTCTTGCCAGGAGTTGACTGATTTGGCTAGCAAACATTGGTTTGCTCCAGATACCACATTGACTTCTTTCCCGGGACATTCAGCTCATCTGAAGTACAATAGAAACTCTTTTGGTGCTTGATTATATTCTGTCAAAAAAGACATTCTTTCAGCATGGTGGTTGTCATCTCGAGATCCTTACAGAGGCCGAAAGAAGCAGATTTTGTGTAGTTCAAAGCAGAGTTTATCCTTCTTCAACCAAAGAAAAATGTTTCTGTGGCATTGGAAGAACTGTTATTCCCACATATCATCATGTTCCCAAGGGATTCCTGGGCTGTATCAAATGAAGTGTGGCCAACAGGTTGAGGGAAGTGGTTCTAGACTAGACATTAGGAAAAAATTCTTCACGGAAAGGGTAGTGAGATATTGGAATGGGCTGCCCAGGGAGGGGGTTGAGTCCCCATCCCTGGGTGTGTTTAAACATCACTTGGATGTGGTGTTGGGGGACGTGGTCTAGGGGTGAACTTGTAGAGCTGGGCTAATGGTTGGACACAATGATCCCAAGGGTCTTTTCCAACCTGAGTGATTCTGGGATTCTCTTCTCCCCCTCGCCTCCTGTTGGTGAGACCCCACCTGCAGCACGGTGTCCAGCTCTGGGGCCCCTGGCCTAAGAAAGACCTGGAGCTGTTAAAATAGGTCCAGAGGAGCACGAAGATGGTCAGGGGTCTGAAGCACCTCTCATACGAGGACAGGCTGAGAGAATGGTGATTGTTCAGCCTGGAGAAGAAAAGGCTCCAGGGAGACCTTCTTGTCCCTTTCAGTACATACAGGGGCCTACAGGAAAGCTGGGGAGGGACTCGATCAGGGAGTGTGGTGACAGGACAAGGGGTACTGGTTTCAAACGGAAGGAGCGCAGATTTAGGTTTGATATGGGGGAGAAGTTCATTGCTGTGAGGGTGGTGAGACACTGGAACAGATTGCCTAAGGAGGTTGTGGATGCCCCATTGCTGGAAGTGTTGAAGGCCAGGTTGGAAGGGGCTTTGAACAACGTGCTCTAGTGGAAGGTGTCCCTTAATCTGGTGCTTTATCTTGGTCATCCCTGAAGTGCTCAGGCAGTTGGACCACATGGTCTCTTCCAGCTGAAATATTCTGTTCTAAGTTTCCCGGTCAGACCTTGACTTTGCTGTGTGTAGTTTCCACATCACTCCTGAAATATTCATTAAAATGAGATTTATCAGGTGATCCCTTAATTTCTCTGTCAGTGAGAGTAGTTTAAGCAATAGGTTGATAAACTATCAAGTGTAGAAACCTGGTTGTTGGTATCTCCTAGAATGCTTGGTTAAATAATATCTGGGGTTCACAGTTTGTTGCTTCTTTTGTTCTCATAAAGTTTCTGACATTTCTTTGAGTTCCTTGAACTCAGTGAAGAAGAGCACTAGTGTGGGATGCCCCCTCACCTCTGATCCAGAGAATGAATGTAATGACACTGCTATGGGCATGTTCTCCTTGCCAGCCAACCTCATGAACCCTCTGGAAGGCTGCTTTGCTCCCAGGGCAGAGTGGGTCAGCAGGCTGAGGACACTGTCTCTCAGTTAAACTTACTGATTATTAACAATTAGTCCACTCGTAGGTGTTATTTTAAGGTCACTTGCAGAATGCTGACCTGTAGAGAGCAGAAGACATTCAGGCAGTGGGGACTGTGACGGGCAGTGTGGAAGGTACAGAAAAGCTTCTTCTTTCTCTTTCTCAAACACGAGCGCTTGTGCCAGAGCCAAGTTCTGAGCTGACATCATTTGTCTTGGAGCCCTGCTCAGCCTGGCTCTCTGCACATGTTCTGCAGAGGAGAGCTTCTTGACCTGCAGTTACTCTTCATCCTCCAGAAGGGTGTAGGAGGTGAGTGTAGTGGATATTGTAGCACATTAGGTAGGGGGAGAGGCCTTTTAAAAAAATACTGGAAACAGTTGGGGGGAAACTGCTCTAACAGCACAGTACCAACTCTGACAGACCTAGCAGATTTTTGCAAGAGATTCCCTTTCAGTGTTTTACTTCCTTGGTGCACAAGGTGAGGGGCCTGATAGGGCAGAGCATGTGAGGGGTTGTTGATACTTCCAAATACAGCTGTTGCTTCTGATCTTTGGTGACTCTGGAACTAAGAAATTTTGAATATAAAACTGGAAAATTGTCTTATTTTTCTCATGAAAAGGTGTTTCAAGGATCTAACCAGCAGCCTAAGTTGGGGCATTGATTTAATCTCTTCCAAAGGATTCTTCTACCAGAAGAGTGTTCATTTTGGTGGTACCACAGTCAGTACTTAAAGTGTTCAGTGTTTTGCAGACCTAGGTGAGGTAGGGGAGATACTGTCTGCAGAGGATTCTCAGTCCAAAAGAAGCCAGGGAACAGGTAAACTTTTCAAGCAGCTTCATTCATAGCTGAAGGCATTGCCAGGTGCTGCTGCTGAAGGTTTTTCTGTGTTCAAAATAAAGTTGGAAGGTGAAACTAAAATTAGAGTCATGAAAAATCACAGCCTGTACATGTCAAAAGACAACCATCAGACAGGATTCAGTTTACAGACTAGGAAAGTGATTGTGCTGGAGCACTCGGGAGCTTTCCTGTGACCTAACAGGGTATGTTGACATTGTTACTAAAATGGGTTTAGGATCCAGAAAGAGATCATGGAAAAGAAAAACAGAGGCCAGGCTAAGTACACTTGCTTATGGACTTGAATTGTTGAAAGGTTTACCTATTTGGGAGAAAAAAAATAAATAAGGGAGTAGCTTTTGTTTGATCAAAGGAAAGCAGACTTTGTGAAAACTATCAAGAATTGCATCGCAGAGTAACTAGAACTTGGCAAATTTCAGTGCAATGGAGAAAAACGAGTTTGCCAGTGCTCAGGGACAGAAAAGGGAAGCGCTGAGGAGTGGATGTGAATCCGTGGATGAAACCTGTCTTTCCATGAAGAAAAGAGTGCCGAGATCTGAGAGGAGCACAGGAAGACAGCAGTGTTTAGGTGTGGCCTGGCTGTATGATCCTAGAGCAGCACTTCAGAGATGGTGGTCCCCTCACTGTACTGGACTGGCTGGAAGAGTCACCAGACAGACTGTGTGTACTCATTGGCAGCATTTCTGTTTTTCCCTCACACTACTGTAATCCCATTTCTAGGAAGCAGGCACCATTTTAGCAGATTACTCTGGAGCTTTTCATCCTCTGCTTTTGCTCCTGCTGTTTGTTCATCCCAAAGGCAAAGAATCAGTATGAGCTATATCCATCTTATCCACAGTCTTGGAGAAGGACTTGTTGGGGAAAGTTGTGAAAGTCCCGACTGGCACATTCAAGAAGGGTCAGAGAGAGATCTGAGTGAAATAATAGAGGACTGAGTTCTGGTGTGAAGTTATCTCTGAAGGAGAGCAGATGTGTAGTAACCAGCTCACCTGGGGATGCTGAAGAAACCTGCAAATTGTAAGGCACGTCCCAGAAATGTGAACATCTGTATTTAACCCCCTCCACTTCAAGGGAGCTTTCTTCTCCAGCCGTGCCGAGTGTGTTGCAGCCCATTGTTACTCTTCCCTTGGTTGACTCTGTGCAGTGAGCAAAGCAGTAAATGGGAATGTGATCCCCTCTGCAGTTGTTCTTCAGAAGGGCAGCCATGTAGCTGAGAGCTGGGTCACTGCTGCTGCCTAGAAAGTTGGTCCAGCTATCGAGACAAGCAGCAGTGCTGTTGGCAGTGAAAAGGTACTAGAGAGGTCTCTAGAGATCTGAGCAGAAAAAGATCATCTGCTGTCAACAGCCAAAGCTCCTGCGTTGGTATTGATGCCATAGTGTCCTGGTTTTGAGCACTGCAACTACCAAGTATGTTTTGGATGCTGCTAATTAATCCTCCTGGCTTCTCCTGCAGTCTGGCCTTTTGCCCTGCAGCGCCAAGTGCCAGGGGTGTCTCTGCTCCCTCTGCCCACTGGGAATAACTCCATCTGACTGCTCAGCCCCTGCCTGGGAGGGCAGCAGGGCTGGAGCTTAGGGCTGGGGGAGCTGAGCCGCTCCTTGAGAATTCAGAGGAGGAGGAGGAGGATTGTACTGTCATCGGGGTCACGCTGCTGTCTAATGCTGCAGCCTCTTCCGTGTGACTCGTGTTGGAAGGAAAGTTCGACTGTAGGACGAGCAGGGAGGAGAAGCGGCTGTCGCCCAGCATCCTGATGATAGCACAGGCCTGGGGGGCCCTTTCAGGGGTTTGCCATGACCAGTCCTAGAGAGGAAGGGTGGTAGAAGTTTCCATCCTCTCAGCAGCTAAGGGTAGAGAGCTGCTGTTTTGAAGGTAACATGGGAAGACAGAGCCCTTGAGCAGGCCTTTTAGCAAACAGGCCCAGCCTGTCCCCTTCTCTAGCTGTTCGCCTCTTCCTGGCCTCGTGTTCTCTTAGCAGCTGCTTTGTTCATTTTGTACATTAGCTATTTTTCAACTGGAGAAGTAAAACTTGAAATGCCTCATGTCCTGTTAGCTTAACTCTCACTGTAAAAAAATAAGAGTTTTATATGTTGTCAGAAGGAATCTGCAGGGATGGAAAGCAAATTATTGTATCCTCATATTTTCCTCAAAATAATTCTGCCTACGTTTGTGTAGGTTTGGTCTGTAGCTCTATCGGAGTATTAGCTCCAACACTAATAAACTTGTTATTAAATATTTTGATACTATATTTTCCTTTTTTATTTTCCAGGGCAGGGAAACCACCACCCGGCTTACATCTGGATGTAGTCAAAGGAGACAAACTCATTGAGGTATGAAAATAGGTTTTGTATGCATTTGGTGTATCATATACATTGGCACCAGCAGTAGAACATCTCCCAGCATCTTCCACACTTACTCATCATTCTTTTGCTTCTCTCTCATTGTTTTCAAATCAGTTTGTTTTACTCTGAAACTGCAGAACAAAGTTCATTTTGTTGTCTGGACTCTGAGGCTGTCTCAGCACTCCCATCAGTTATCTCCCAATTAGATGCACTGTTTGAAGGCCTACAGAACCTGCAGTGCTCAGCTGGCAACCAGTGACACTTTGATTCCTGAACATTAAACCTGTCCTAATAAGAAAGAGAAAAAAAAAATGTTTGTAGGGGAAACTCAATATTTTGCAGAGCCTTATTTCTTCCAAACTTAATTTTGGACCAAAGCTGACACTTTGCTCCCTGCAAGACACTTACATAGGAAGTCTCAGCCAGAAGACACCTTGTCTTAGGAACTTCAGGAGAAGAAACTGGAATAACACAGGGAAAGATATCTCAATACAAAAGAGTAAGAGTCAAATTTTTTGACGTTCTACTGCTTGTTTGAGATACTTGTCTGGCCAGTTTAGCTTTGCTTTTGTGTTCCAGGAAGGTTAACGAGGCTTCCTTTGTTTCACAGGATCGCTGTCCTGTCCTGCAGTAGGAAATACAGTATGAGTTTGCATCCCGTGTTGTGGAACAGCAAACAGTGTTGTGATTAGCACAGATACAGCAGAGGAATTTGTCTGATATGTACCACCTCATTCTTCATGTCCTAGTTTGTCTTATATCACACGAAAAGTAGTAAATAAATCAAAAGAAGACTTTTTAACACAATTGACAGAAAGGGCCCAACCCTTACCCGTGGAGAGACTCCTAACTTGAAATTGACTGAAAGAGAAGTGTTTGTGGGCAGCAAAAGTGTGCAAAGTTGAGCCAGCTTTTCTGAACAGAAACTTGGAAAATGAAGAACTCGGTGTTAGATCGTGAAAGATTTAGATAGCTGAAAACCTTGGCTGGTTTTTAATGTAGGAGCATCAGACAGTAGTTCCTTCTGGTGTCTGGCAGGAGAAATTCACTGTTTAGAATTTGCTGAAGTTACCAGAATATGCTTTGCAGCGGGCAGGCAGGTAGCAGTGTTACAGATAGGTATCTCACAGATAAACTTGTGCTTTCTAGGCCAGAAAGCAGGAAAATGAGGCTTTTCTTTATGAGGCCATTACTGTTGGTTTTACAGGCTGTTTTGTGAGAGTTCTCTTACTTGGGCTTTAAAGACACAGAAAATTGGCAAAACCAATCTTGACCTAATAGCTCTTTGCTCAGCCTTGGTGTGAAAGGAATCCGATACCAACGTATCCTTATTTCCTACAGGACATGTCTGAGTTGGTTCACACCCACTCCTTGGGCTACACTGGAGCTGTCCTTCCCTGGCTCTTTCTGGGCACTGCAGCTTTCAAACCCTTGGCATTGTGGTTGTCTTCAAACCATGGACCATGTATTCTGCTTCTAGTCAGACTGTTACATGGTCAAAATTATTTTCAGAGGCCAGAGAGCTGTAGTAGGGCTGCTTCTCAGCTCAGCCTTCTCACTGCCATTCCAGCAGTAGCATTTGGGGTAAGGACTGCACTTGGCACTGGGTTTTCCAGCATTTCTTTCAGGCCATGTAATGAAATTCATCGAGCACAGTCAGATGGCTGTGACTTTGGGTTTTTTGGTATGTGGCAAGTGGCCAAGCACAATGCAGCCTTCCCCCCTGGGAAACTCGCTCTATGAGAAGGGCTTTTTTTCTTTGTCATATTTCTTTTTGGATTTTTGAGGATAGAAAGAGAGCTTTAGGATGAAAAAGTTTATAGGGAGCTCTATGCTGAGTTAATCCTCAGATGCCAGGCAAGTGTCTGTCAAGCAGAACAATGAGATGGAAGCTGAGGATGCACCATTGGTTTGGCAATAGATGAGCACATTTGGTGCTGATAAACTGAGTCCGGAATATCGTCGTGGGGGTGTCAGACACTTGGGCTGTGCTGCCCAAAGCTTTTGGACCTACTGGAGGCCCAAGGTGGCTTTGTAAGCCTGGGGTCTCTGCACAGTGGAAGTGGGTGGTACAAACATTCTCATTCTCAATTCCAACCATCAACTCTCTTGATAACCCAGAAGAGGGTCTTTTTGCTGGCATGGAGAGCACTGAACGGCCATTGCTCACCTGCTATCCAAGTACTCCAAGGTTCAGTAGAGGATGTGATCAGAGAGGTTACAGAATGACTGTGGAGTTTGTGTTTTACCTCCTGAATATCTGATGTTGGCTATTGGTGTTACTGGGACCAGCAAGGTGCAGCTTGCCTGCTGTTCATTGTGTGATATCTGTGCTGAGTGCTGTGGCAAGCGGTGAGCAGCACGGGCCCTACTCATGTAGCACAAGCACTTCTGTCTGCTGGAGTCAGGAGCAAAAGAGGTGGCTTGGTGGGCAAGCTCAGCACACTGTTGCCTGTAGAGTCGTAGAATACTTTCATCTAGAAGAGACCTTCAAGATTATCAACCCAACCTTATTCCCAGCCCCATCAAACCTACTAAACCATGCCCCTGAGCACAACATCTACCCGGCTCTTAAACCCCTCCAGGGATGGGGACTCCACCAGCTCCCTGGGCAGCCCATTCCAATGCCTGACAGCCCTTTCTGGAAAGAAAGGCTCCTGAGATCCAGCCTGAACCTCCCCTGGGTCATCTTCAGGCCATCTCCTCTTGTAGCACGTGTGGCTGCTGCTGGGGTTGCTTTGTGGCCTTGCACACTGTACAGCTGATGACTGGTGGTGATGTGGAACAGTGTGTGGTGTGTATGGACGGGAACCATGCAACAAATGTACAGCATTTGCATCTGATCTGTCCCTTCTTGGTACATGTAGCAAGTAGCCACTCAGTTTTGTGTCTTCTGGCAGACAGCAGTAACCAAAGAGGAGTCTTGGGGCTTACTGAGCACTTGATACTAACCGAGCCATCCGTATCCCAGGTCTTGTGCAGAGGTCTGAGGTACATCTTGTGATTGCTGGGTCTGAAAAGTGCAACATTAAACCAAGCCATGAAGTGTTTAAGCTCAGTGTATGAAGAAAAACACTGGGTTATAACTCAGAGGCACAGAAATTTTTTGAAACAGTGTTTTGAAGTAAAGGAAATAGTATTTTCCCTATTGATGTTTTATTGCATATTTCTGCAAGGCTGTTGACACTGTCTCCCATAACACCCGCGTGGGAAAGCTCAGGAAGTGGGGGTTAGAAGAGTGGACAGTGAGATGGGTTGAGAACTGGATGAACAACAGAGCTCAGAGGGTTGGGATCAGTGGTGCAGAGTCCAGTTGGTGACCTGTAGCTACTGGTGTTCTCCAGGGGTCAGTGCTGGGTCCAGTCTTATTCAACATCTTCACCAATGACCTGGGTGAAGGCACAGAGTGGACCCTCAGCAAGTTTGCTGATGATACCAAACTGGGAGGAGTGGCTGACACACCAGAGCCATCCAGTGAGAGCTGGACAGGCTGGAGAGCTGGGCAAAGGGGAACCAAATGAAGTTCAACAAGGGCAGGTGTAGAGACCTGATCTTGGGGAGGTATAACCCCCTGCACCAGTACAGGTGAGGGGTTGCCCTGCTGGAAAGCAGCTCCATGGAGAAGGACTTGGGTGTCCTGGTGGGCAGTAAGTTCTCCACGGGACAGCAATGAGCCCTTGTGGCCAGGAAGGCCAATGATCTCCTGAGGGCCATAAAGAAGAGTGTGGCCAGCAGGTTAAGGGAGGTTCTCCCCTTCTGCTCCGCCCTAGTGAGGCGACCTCCAGAGTATTGTGTCCAGTTCTGGGCTCCTCCCCACTTCAAGAGGGACAGGGAAATACTGGAGAGAGCCTGAGAGGGGATCTTAGGAATGGTTACAAATCTCTGCAGGGTGGGGGTCAAGAAGCAGGGGCCAGGCTCTTGTCAGTGGTGCCCTGGGATAGGATGAGACTTAATGGTCACAAACTGAAAGAGTGGAAGTTCCACCTCAACATAAGGAAAAAGTTCTTCCCTGTGAGAGTGCCAGAGCCTGGCCCAGGCTGCCCAGAGAGGCTGTGGAGTCTCCTTCTCTGGAGCCTTTCCAGCCCCCCTGGCTCTGTTCCTGTGTGGGCTGCCCTGGGTGACGCTGCTCTGGCAGGGGGGTTGGACTCAGTATCTCCAGAGGTTTCTTCCAACCCCACCATTCTATGGTCTGTGTCTTTGCAAAATCTCTTCAAATGCTGTCACGTGAGAATGCTGCTGTTTTGTGCATGATGAGTTCAGGTGAACACTTACAGGACACTTCCTTGGGTATCAGTCATGGAAAGAAAGGGAAAACTGTTGGGCTGGGTTTTGTGGTACTGGAAATTGTGAGCGACCTGCCATGGAGCTGAGCACTGGGATGGGGAGTCATGAATCACTTGTTTGTATCAGAGGTGTGTTTATGCAGGATTATTTTTTCAAATACACAAGAATAAAAGGAAAAGTTAGTGCTTGTATTTCTCACAAAGTGGAATCATAGAATTCATTAGTGCAAAGGTAGTGGGTTTGGGCAGTCTCAGAGTGCTGAGCTGAATCAGTCAGGTGCTGCGGGCATAAATTCATCCCTGTGAGGTTGAATCCCCAGAACACCTAAAATGCCCTTCTCAAAAGGTGCATTTTAACAACCACCCCGCTACTCACAGATCAGCAGGTAGGTGAAACAACTCTGATGGTAAGGAGAAATATCAGTGAGACTAGTGGAGGGGTAGGAGTTGACTAAGGCATGCAGTGAAAAGTGTACCACCAGCACACTGCTCTGAACAACGTACCGGGAGGAATTGGGGTTGTTTTCTTTTAATTACACCTGTAAATAGATGAAAGTGAAATAACATTCAACCAGAAAGGACTGGCAAAGCCGTGTGCTAGTTTAAGCTCTTTTATCAGTGGCTTATGCTTTCTGGTTGATTCTGAGAGGAGGGTTTTGTGAAAACCAGCATCTGTAAAGAGACATTTTCATTTCAAATCATTTTCATTTTGCGTTTGCACCTCATTTGTCACCAGGTGATGTACTTGAAGGTGAATTGCTAATCAAGCTGCGATTCCTTTCTTATCAGCTGAGATGTGGACTCACAAAGAAGAATTTTTGTAGTTAAAGCCTAAGCATTGTCACTCTTGTAGATTTTTTGCCAGCCTGTGTGTCACTGAAGGCGCTGATAAAGTTGTCAGTCTGTCTAGCTGCTTGTTTTCACAGAGCTGCTCAAAATTTAGTATCTTGTAGTGCTGGTTGGAAGCAGCCAGTTGGTTGAGAAGTTACTTGGTGTAGTAGTGGAGGTCAGGAGCTGGTAGCTACAGGCACAGCTTGGTCACCTATATCTTATCTTTAGAAAGCAGGCCAAAAACCATAAGTCAGTAGATTTCATAAAGCATTTAATCTCATGAAATGGTTCTTAAAATGTGTACCCTGAGTTAGCTGGGAATGAGACATTAGCAGATTATTACCTGGGGGACCAAGTAAAAAGTAAAAAAAAAAGTGTCATCATCGTGAATGGAGTTGAGTTGTTCATTCTTCTAGTGCCTCCTTAGCTTCTGTATGAGCTGCTGGTGCCACAGAATGAGTAACTGTCTAGGTGCTCATTGTGTCAGTCTCTTTGATAGCTCAAAAAAACCCCCAACCAACTCCCTGTAACTAGTCTGATACCTTGGCTCCTCCCAGCTGAGCACGTGGTTTATGCAGCTGGCAAAACTGGGAGCAGACAACTGCTCTGACGTGACTGTTGCTGCTGGAAAGGGAGGTCCCTCCTCAGCCCTCAGTCCTGGGCAGACCATCCGTAGCTTCCCTGGAGCCAGCCGGCATGCGCATCCGACTGAAGGCAAACTGACCAGTCCACTGAGGCACCAGAAGACTAACACAGCGAAGAAACCACTTTGCAAGCCAGAAACTTGACTGAGGAAAGGATTGCTTAGCTGGGAGCAGAAGGAGGGAGAGGGGCGAGATCCTTGTACTCGAACAGGCAAAATGTTAACTCGGCTCAGACCATCTCATGAAAGCTGTGCTTTCCTGACCCAAGATCTGGGGTTTGTTCTGGTGGAAAATGTATCATCAGTACTCCCCTGATCATGCTATAGACACTCTGTGAGGGCTCTGGAAGATGTTTCAGAAAGAAGCCATCTGTTAAGGATGCTGCCAGCCTTCGCCCTGTGCAGCTGTGAGCAAGAGAAGGGCTTGGACGGGGACCGGGGAGCGCGGAGGCTGCGCCGGTGCCTGGAGGAGCCCCTTCCGATGCCTCGGCTGTTAGCAGAGATAGGCTGCCCTCCCTGTACAACTGTCAGCGTGCTCCTCTGCTCTCCTGAGACACTTTCTGTAACTAATACCACAGAGTGTAAGAGCTTGTTTGAAGAAGAGATTAGAATTGGGGGCAGTTAACAGTTTATTTGACTAGACTAATAGGGATTTATATCACAGTACACATTCAGTGTAGTTTCACATCTTTATAATAAAGATCTGAAATCCCCCGTGTGCCCATTTCTATACAGAAATATACCTTTGATGTTGTGTATCAAACTGGAGATCATTTAGCTTAGACTCCTGGCATAGACAAGGCTCAGGAGATGTGTAAAAATCACTGGGAGCAGATGTGACAGAGAATCTCTTGTATGAGGGAGTCTCGTGCTTTGAAAAGTTATTGTCCTCCCCAGGCTGTCTTCTATTGACTGTTAAATAAGAGAATAACTGGGACTCTTCCATATTTGGCTGTTCTGATTTTACAAAGAGAAGGTTTAAATTTCTGTGTTTAACAGTGTCAGACAGAACTGAAATATTGATTAGCTGTTGATGCTTTGTTTTGAATTCACTCTGTTTATTCATGTTCTTGAATCTTTTCAGGAAGGTCCAAAATATAGGAGTCTAATATGCTTCTCTGTTTGATATTCTGCCTCAGAAACTCATCATTGATGAGAAGAAATACTATCTCTTTGGGAGAAATCCTGATCTGTGCGATTTTACCATTGACCACCAGTCTTGCTCTCGGGTCCATGCTGCCTTGGTCTATCACAAACATCTCAAGAGGGTTTTCCTCATAGATCTAAACAGCAGTAAGTAGTGTGGCATTTAACCAGAGAGAAATACCCTATTGCAGTGCTTAAACATTTCTCAATCTGAGACGCATTTTCCTTTCATTATTGTTGTTGTTTGCACTCGATGACTGTAATCTGAATTAGCATCCTAGTGAAAGCTTGGCAATCGTTTAGAGCAAAGGAGAGATTGCTCCAGTCAGCTTACAGCTGCTGCACTCGGTGATTAAAACATTTCTAGACTCTTAAGAGGCTGAGGGAGAGGAGGAAAGTGACTTGGCCATCACTTCACAATTTTAATGAATCTTTCTCTTCTGAGGGTGGCTTCCCAAGTTCTAAAACCTGACATACTGTTTTTTCCAGTGAGGGAATGATTCCAGACATGGTACAGGGGGACCTAAAACGATTCAGAAAGTAAATGGTGTTTGTCATTCATTGCCATGACTTTTTGAGGATTTCTGATGTGTGTTAATGCATGAGATGGTCCATAGTTAATGTTTCAGCAGTGCCTCAGTGACTTGTATCTCACAGCAAAAATTCAGTTTCTGAACTCCTCAAGACTTGAACTCGAATGCTGTGAGCGCAAGCTGATGGCTGACAGACTATTTTGTGTTTTGATCTTCTCAGCACATGGCACGTTCCTGGGCCATATCCGTTTGGAAGCTCACAAACCCCAACAGATACCCATTGACTCCACGGTTTCATTTGGTGCTTCTACACGGGCATACACTCTGCGAGAGAAGCCTCAGACACTGCCATCAGCAGTTAAGGGAGATGAGAAAATGGGTGGTGAAGATGAAGAGCTCAAGGGCTTGCTGGGCCTGCCAGAGGAGGAGACAGAACTTGACGTGAGTACAATGGCACATGGTACCTCGGTGGCCTTTCCAGCTGAAGGGGTCACGGGCCCTCCTGTTTCCTGAGGTTTGGGTTCTTAATTTGGCCTTGAAGGTAGTCTGAGATGTCTTCTGATGGCAGATACACACAAAACCATCTCATCCTGCCATGACAAGCCTCTGATCATGCTGCTTTCCAGAATCAGTGACCTAATAATTCTACTATTCCAATGGACTTCTCACCAAAGCTTGCCAGGGACACGCAGTGTCCAGCTAACATTGTCACAGGTCATGCTGTTCCCCGTTGCCAGATGGAAGTAAGTGCTGCCCTGTTTCCCAGTTAACTAGTGAAGAGGGAGAGAGCAATGTCTGTGGCATTCACAGGATCGTTGACTTTGGAAGGGACCTCTCAGGATCATCCAGTCCAGCCCCTCTGCTCAAGCAGGGTCAGCTAGAGCAGGTTGCCCAGTTCAGAGTGTCTCTGCAGACAGAGCCTCCCCGAGGTCTCTGGGCAGCCAGTTGCTGCACTGGAACACTCTTTCTAGGGTTCTGAAGTTGAAGCTGAACAGTGTGCTGTGGTATTTTGAGATGCACAATCACATGATTAAATCAGCCTTTATACACTAGTTGCTTGAACTATTTCACTTCCAAATTTGTCATTAGAACCTGACAGAATTTAATACAGCCCACAACAAAAGAATTTCCACGCTAACCATCGAGGAAGGGAACTTGGATATTCAGAGACCAAAGAGAAAACGGAAGAACTCCAGAGTCACGTTCAGTGATGATGATGAAATCATCAATCCGGGTAAGAAGTTTGCTTCAGTCTTTAGTTGATACCCTTAAGACTTTATTTCCAGTATTCTCACAGGGATTCCTCATGGCTGCATATGGGTAATGAGAACAGGGATTTGGCAGTCAGTATTTGGGATCTGCTGTTTCAGAGAAGCTGCCATGTATCTCACTTAAGTCTTTGAGCTCTCTCTGTTTCTTCTGTTCTATCTGTAAAATAACTGTGATTTGAGCAGGACAGGGATGTCACACTCAGCTTTGTTGGTCAAAATTCTATCAGATGTTGGAAAAACCTCATGAGTCCAATAGGAGGAAAATATTTTAATTATTTTGCCTTCTTTAGAATCTAAATGGGAACTGAACTTGGTTTTCATCTGTCCCTTGATACTTTCCTCACCTGTTGCCTCATGGATATCTGTCTCGATCTCAGCATGTTTTCTGCTGCTTGACTGCATATCTGAAGTAGTCATCCTCATTCAGAATGGTGCTTCTGAAGATATATCCAATTCCTAATTAGTCATTTTTCTCCCTTAGCTGTTTTATATTAATGGCATTCCTATTAATGATATTCTGTATGGATAATATACCTGTTAATAAGAGTAGCTTATTAATGAGCATGCATTTTAACTACAGTCTGGAGCTAGTTTCATTTGGCAGCGTGTACCACCCCAGAACGTCCTACTGCAAACAGCAGTCATTTGCATCAGAAAAAAAGGCTAAATTTTTCAGACTTTCAGAGACTCTACACTGAATTCTGACTCCTCCTGCAAGGTTCCCCAAGGACTTCTAGGGCTGGCTCTCGTGGCTTTGAGCATGTGCAGTGCCGTGCCAGCAGCAGCTCTCAGCCCAGAACTCCAGTCTGTCTGACCAGTGCAAGCTGCTCATCCATCTGGTCCCCCTCCTTGCTCTCCATTTGAGGGGAAGCCTTTCCTACCAGATTATCCAATGAGCCACCTTGAGACAAAGCCACTAGGTGTCCCCTTAGCTCCTCTCTTCATCCGGGTGTTACCGGCTTGTGCTTACTGGGAACCACTGGAGCACTGGTTTGAGGAGGTCTATGTACCAATTCTTCCTATAGGTTCCTTTACCTGACAGATGTTCTGTGTTCTTACTGAAGGCTTTACTGTTCTTGCCTTTGCAGAGGATGTGGACCCTTCTGTCGGGCGTTTCAGGAACATGGTACAGACAGCAGTAGTCCCTGTTAAGGTACAGAGTAACTCCCAACTTACTAATTACTTCCTAATTACTGCATTACCTTGATAAGCTCTCTGTATGAATTACACCTTAGAAACATAATGTTCTATAGTGGACAGTGTTTTATTGTTAAGTAAAAGTCACGTTCATGTTGTTGTGGGTTTTGGTTTGGGTTTTTTTAGCAGACTTGACCATTTCCCTTCAAATCCAGCCTTAGCTCTTTTCTTTAATAAGCACGTGGGATCAATGGCAATTTAGTTTTTCTTCCAAAAAGAAACACTTTCCAGAAATTCAGTATGGTAGTTCTAGGCATCAGTTAAAATCGTGTGGAAAATAGAAAGTAAAAATGAGAGGTTGTTTGAATACTGCACATGCTAAAGATTTCCCAAGACTGTCTGCTAGAAGCAGCAGCATTAAGCCTTTGCTCCAGGAGGAGTGTGTTGCCCGTGCTATATTTAGTTTGAATAGGCTGGGAGTGGGGAAGGTTTGCAGAACCTGAGAGTAGCTAAGCAACAGTGTAACAGCAATTTCACATGTTGCTGGTATGTGCTAAACAATGCAGGTGGAAGGGGATAATTCTAGATAAACCCCAGACTGCAGGAGAAGACTCAGATGATCAGGAACTAGACAAAATCACCCAGGTGATCTAGAAGGTGCAGTTTCCAACTGGGCAGAAGGAGGGTCTGTGTTACTGACTAAAGACCTGCTCGGTCTTGTCTCCAGGACAAGCTCAAGATATTCCTGCATTGTGCACTGTCAAGAGTTTATTATTAAGGGATTTTTCAAGGAAACACAGAAGAAATCTTCTGGGGTGAAGACTGGGACGTGATCTGTAACCACTTTATACGTGGCATTGGCATCCGGTTTAAATAGCTTGCTTGTTTCACATATTTTGAATAATTCTTTCAATGCTTCCATCTACAGAAAAAACGTTTGGAGAATCCAGGCTCCCTGACCACAGACGATTCTGCATCGCGACGTATGCAAAACTTTTCCTACAGTGGAGGATTATATGGCGGTTTGCCTCCAACTCACAACGAGGCAGGTTCCCAGTCTCACGGCGTCCATGGGACAGCACTCATTGGTGGTCTGCCAATGCCCTACCCCAATCTTGCCCCGGATGTGGACTTGACTCCTGTTGTGCCCTCAACAGTGAACATGAACCCAGCTCCAAACCCCGCTGTCTTTAATCCTGAAGCTGTGAATGAACCCAAGAAGAAGAAATATGCAAAGGAGGCATGGCCAGGCAAGAAGCCAACTCCTTCCCTACTGATCTGAGTCGGGTTTTGTTGAGGGAGGGTGGGAGTTTTGAACTCCAGAAACTGTTCGTGTGCGGTATCGTCTTTTTAAAATTTCAGTGTCCTAACCAGCTGTAATACCGAGATTGGAGAAATGAAATATCCTTCAAAGATCTGTCTTCAAATGTTTTTATATGTTTGTTTAAAAAAAAAAAAATACAGCTCCCATTTCCTTTTGAACCAAAAAATCTGGCAGCCTTTTCTTAGTCAGTACTGTCCCCAAAGGTCTTTACTCTGAATTGTGACCCGTAAGTTGAAGGGGCAGAGTCATACAATTTAATTATCATTTATGGCATGACCCTGCAAATTTGTGTATATAGATGTCGTGCTTACTATGAGTGATGTTGTTCCTGCTGGACTTGCTCATAGCAGGCCAGCTCTATCCGAAGTAAATGTTTTTGGGGCCAAGCCTTTCAGAAATCCCATTGGTATGAGTTCTTAAAACTTGCAAAACATAGGTCAGCTTTTATCTTTTGTGTTGTCAAACCCCACCAGTGTGGGCCGTTCTCTTGTTTTATCTTTTTAGTTTCGCTACAGCTTGTTTTAATTTCCACCTAAAACACTACAGCATCTTACCAGTTCATGGGAACATGGACTTGAGGTGGCCTTCCTTAGCTGTGGTCCAGCACTGCCCGATGGAGCACCAGGGGCTGGGTAGGAGGGAGCTGAGCTCGTGTTGGTGCTGCTGGTACGGGCACGGCAAGGCCGGGAGCGCGTGACCGGCGGGTAGGCACTGTCTGCACTGTACACAATGAACAGCAAAGTTGTGTTGGCTCTCCCCTGGGATCACTTCAGGTGGAGTCAACGCAGAGGAGAACAGTTTCTTTTAGACTTGGTGGCCCTTTTAACTTGGTTTCGTTTTTATTTGCAAATGGAACTTGGGAGCTTAGAGTGTGCGTGTGAGATGCAACAAGACACGTGGAAAATTGAGCAGCCATTAGCAGCGTCAGAGGACTTGGTGTTCAGCAGCTAAACCCACGGGCTGCCTGCTCTTCTGGCTGCCAGTGGCAGTGGGAACTGAGTGCTCTGTAAAGCTAGAATATGAATCCTCCGTAGAGAATCTGCCTTGCCTTGAATAAAGCAGTGCACAAGTTGGTTTCGTCCTACTACATTTTTGACTACTTCATCATTTTTTCCCATTGCTTAAAATGGGAAGCTTGGTCTGGATTGTTGCTCTAGCCCTTTGGATCCCTGGGTTGGCATTCAAACATGTGATCAGCAAGTATTCAGACGCTGTGTCTTTATACAAGCTAAGGCCAGAGTTCTGCTTTTCTTAGGTTTACTCTGGGGTTTTTTTCCATTCTCTACTGCAGTTCTGCTCCATAGTCACATTCCATTGTTTGGGGGGTTTCTCCAGGAAACGTGCCCTGGAATGGCAGCTGCATGTAGCTACCTGGCCCAGCAGCCTGGGGAAGAGCTGGTGGTTGCTGCGTTGCCGTACCGCTGCTGCGCTGCACAGGCAGGACAGATGCTCCAGGATCAGTGTGACTTCTGCATCCGCAGAGCGATTCCTCTGCCACGTTAGCAAGGTGAAAAATGAGCTACAAGCTGCCCCGTTCACAAGGGCAATGGCTTTAAAGACTGGTTGTTCCCCTTCCTGCACCATCCTACCCAGCTCACACTGCTGTCTGGATGAACACAGCAGCCTCTCCGTGATCTGGTCATGCCATTCTGTATTTAGTTCCTATTGAATGCGATTCAGCCCTGGGACATTCGGCTTCCAAACACTCCAGCTGACTCTTGAAATCTTTCTCCCTTTATTTTTAGTTTTGCTTCCTTCTGGTATGTAAAATTTTCTGTTTTCCAGCCAATCTGCTTTATGAAGGCAACTCTTTAGGGTAAGACTAGTTAGGGCAAATAAAAACTGAACAGGTTTTCTTCTTCCTTTTTTTTGGTTTTGGGTTTGTTGGGGTATTTTTTTTGTTGGGTTTTTTTTTGAGGGGGTGGGGGGGTGATTTTTTATTTTTTTTTGTTTTGCAAGTGGCTCTTTGCAAGATTTTTCTTGAAAAGGGAAGCTTTACTGCTCATTGTTTTTTAGAGCTCTTCTCCTCCCTGGGTTTGAACAAGCTCTCATTATTTTAGAGCTTAGGGGCCGTAGCTGGCCAGTACAGGAGGGGACAGTGTAACATCTAGAGGCTTTGTACAGAGGTTTGTACACTTGTGTAATATGTAATAGGCCTTTTCATGCTTTCTGTTGAGCTTTTTACCTGTAACCTTTACTACATTGTAAATTAAATGCAGATTTTGCCAGTTTGGAGAGTGTAGTGTGTTCGTTGCCAGTCTCCCCTGCTGCAGCTGAGCACATTTGTTCTTTTGTGGCTCACTGGAGGGTTTCTGCCGTGCTGAAGTGCAGCTATTGCTGCAGGTCTGCTGCTTAGGGGCTGGTCTGGGCCACAGCTCTTAAAGCTGCTCCAGCTGCTTTGCTTGTGGCCTGCTTTGCTGCCTCGCGCTGCGCTTCTGCTCACAGGAGTCACCCTTCACGGTGGAGTTTAACCAACAGTTGCCTTTGTTTTCTGAGTGAAGTTTTATCTGGTTCTGGCATAATCCCTCTCTGCAAATTAGAGGCCAGCTTTGCTCTGCTCATTGCCCAGCTTGCTGCCTGGGGCAGTCCGAAGGCACCATGCTTTGTCACACTCACTGTATCTTGTCCTGGGCTCAGGGGGGAGAGCTGTGGTGAAAAACGGCAAACTGGGCCCTGGGTAAAGGTGTCCGTGGTGCCTGCAGTGGACAGTGGGGAGGGATTCCCAAGCTTTGCTGAATTTAGCAATAATCAGCCTTGTCTCTGTTTCAGGCTCAGGGCAAGCCCACGTGCAACAGAGCAGGATTATCCCCCCTCCCTCCCAGGGGAAGATAAAAAGGGAATAAGGAAAATGAAACAATACGTCACCCAGGATTGGAAGTTAAGACTGTAACAGATGTAATGAGTAGCTGGAGAAAGGAGCATTAAGGGCAGAAGGATCCAGAAGGGCATCCAGAACCCGCTCTCGGTGGGGATGGGTCACAGGGTGCACACGGAGTCAGGCCCAGCCCTGCTCAGATGCCCTCACAGCAACAGCCCGGGATGGAAGAGCCCCTGGAACTCCTTGTCTTCGTGTTACACGGAAGCTGGCAGGGAAGAGGGGACAGCAGCTGCCCTCTGACTCCTCAGGGTCCTTTGTTTACCACTTGTCCCCCGACTCAGTCTAGTGACCCTTGAACCACAGCAGGCTTACAGAACAGTATTTCTTCTCGAGCCAGCAGTATCCTTTAAGCAGCAGGGGCAGTTACATTTTCATTACTGTGTGTCAGCAGAGGCTGAACCTTCAGAAATCATGTGCAAGCTGCTGATTGCCACAGGCAGAAATCGTTGGTACAGGTTAAGCAGTTCACTCTGTGGGCTGAGGCGTTGTGTCGGTGGAGTTCACAATCTCCTGTAGGAAAGGACTGTTAAAAAGGAGTCAACCTGCATGATGATCTGAGCACTCCGGTGTGGAATGCAGAGCTGGGAATGAAGAAATGGGGAAGTTTGCAGCTGAACAAATCGGTGGGGTGAAGAGCAATGGCTGTGTTTTCCAGGAACATCTTTTCCTTGCAGCATCCACTGGATTGTCATTGCAACCTCTCTTCTCTCCTTTGGTTTTGCAATACAAGAGGGTGGCACTAGCAGGTGCTCCAAGAGGTAGTGCTGAGCTGGCAGAAGTTGTTGCATTGCCAGCGTGCTGTGCAATAAGATACCAGTGCGTTAGACCCTGTGGTGACATGCTTGAGAGAATGACTACTTGGAGAGGAGGTAACTTCTCCCTGGGGCCTTTCAGGAGAGCAGGAGTATCCTCCAGCGCAGAGCAGGTGAGCGTGCCATCTGAAGTGTGCACTCCATAATGCCACCAAGTGCTTGAAAGCACTCAATGGCAGGGGCAAAGACCACCACGGAGGGTTGGACTGGAAGACAAGGGCTGAGGCTGTGTGGTGGCTGCTACTGGGCTTGGAGGTCAGATGCTCTTTAAGAGGTTTTTTCCAAAGCAGTCTCACACTTGGGCGATTTGTAGGTTCTTTGATCCAAAACTGCCTTAATCTAGCAGTGGTAGGTTAATGGGGGAGAAAGTTTCAGCTTCTGCTCAACACCTGGAAGAGCTCCTCATTCATATGAGTTCTGCGGAGTCAGGGGACCTGCCTGCTTGGAGTAGGGGACAGGAGTGCTAGTGCAGGATGGGCAGCACGAAGTGAGATTGGGGTGAGTTCATGATAGACAACCGTGTGTTTTGGTCACAGCCTCCTAAACAAGCCTTCACTGAAGGTCTCATAACCAGTGGAGCAATAAGAGGCTCCTCACATGGTGGCACCACAGTAGGGCCTGGGTCTAACCCTGAGCCTGCCCTTGTCTCCTTCAGAGGTCCCACCTGCTCCACAAAAGCAATAGCTTTCCAGCAGCACTGATGTTTGCTTTGGTGTTGTCTTCTGCTGCTTGTGAGTTTCCCAGAACTGACGTCCTCTTCAGAGCAGCTTGAAGGGAGAAGTAGCTCAATAGCCCAGAACGTGCTCCTAGGAGACGTGGCACACCGGGTCTGCCAGCGAGCTCAGCAAGAGCTGAAACACCACACAGGAGCATCTTCAGCAGCCTCCTCTCTGGTGGGAGACAGCGCTGGGTGGACGTTTCAGACAAGCTGCTGAACTGCAGAAGAGCTCTCTCCTCTACGTGCAGCACGCGTTTGCCCTTCCCCTGTTACACTCGGTCACCCGCCCGGGAGCACAGAAACTTCACATGACTTCTGTGAACCGCTTGCTGTGTGCTCCTTCTTCCTCTGGGGTTATAGCTGAGGTTTGGGTTTTCTGGGGGAAGGGGGAATATCCAATTCCATGAATTTCTACTAAAAGGGATATTCCTGCCTAGCCTGGCCTTTGCAAAAGGCAACTGCGTGGAACTGATACAGCCCTCTGACTAGTGACAGTTGCTAGCCAGCAGATTCCTTAGTTGCTATCACTGGGCCCACCTGCTAGAGAGGTTTTATGTTTCTGTTGTTGCTTCTTACCAGCTTTATCTCAGTTTCTCGGTACGCAGAACTCAACTAGTGTGCCAAGTTATTTTACAGTTGCTTTACGCTTACTTGCTGCTGATCAGAATGCTGGTCGAGACCACCACTCGTACCTAGTTCAGCACTGGAATTTCTGCAAGCCATTTCCAGGCCATGTTTCACCGTGTTTGGCCATGGTGACAGGGGCTGTGTTCTGTCCACAGACGCACAGCTGGAGGGGAAGGGGCAGTTGCATTGTTTCCTGGCTCACCCCTAAGGTAGAAAGTGGCAACTTCCTCTGATGCAAGTCCCGGCTCCTGCTGCTGTCCATCCTCATCACCCTCCTTACAGCCTCAGCAGGGCAAGAAACAAAACCACTGGTTCCTGGCTCACCCACCACCCTGTCCTGCGCTCCGGTGCGGTACGCGATTGGAGGAGAAGAGGGTCTCTTTGCAGGGAGATATCACCTCAGTCAGGCCCTGTGTCAGACACTGACCGTGGGGAGCGTAAGGACGCGTCTTGGGCAGTGAAAGGTGATGCCCAGTTAGGGCTAGCACAGGGCTGGGCAGAGAATGGCCTTTGACAGGCGAGCACGGCCAGACCCTGCAGTGCTGTGAGGCCCCTCTGCTGCCAACAGCCCCTCTCTCAGCCTTTCTGCTGCACAGCCTTGGCACTGAGCTGGCTCCTGCTTCCTGGGCTGAGCAGTTTCATCACTTGGTGCTCTGATTTCATGTGCTGCTGAGCTGGAGCATCTCTCAGTGCTGTCCTGCTATTGCAGAGGAGCCCTCTGAAGGGGCACCCACTGGGCAGGATCCCCTCTGAATTTGAACTTGGAGAGGTAGAGATGGTGCTCACAGAGTCCAGGGACCGTGTGTAGCCTGAGCCATCCTGCTGGTGGGGAGATGTCTGCTATGGGAGAAGAACGCTCTTCCCGCAGCCCCGTGGGAAGCTGGTGCTCGCTGCGGGAAGCGAGGGCCCTTGGCAGGAGGGGATGGGCTGATGCCGATCAGCGTGGGGAATGAAGCAGCAGCTCTCAGGGCCCTGCTGCCTGTCCCTCCCCTCAGGCAGGCGGGTCCCAGCCTGGTAGTGAGCAGGAGGAAGGAAGAATGTTCCACCCATTTATTCAGCTCAAGGCTTTGACTGTGTTTGGGATGACTGAGCCCTGACAGATTTGCTGCCTTTTCCTCCTACAGCTACGCTGCTGTTCCCAGAAGAATCCCCAAAACCATGGGTCTGTGACACATGCTTCTGGGTAGCTGCAAAGTAATGACCTCCCCCCCAGCCCCTGATGCAGCCAGGCTCAAGGCCAGGCTCTCAGGAGAGCACAGCAGGCAGCATTGTCCCCAGTGCAGAGCTGTTTGGCCCCATGGCCCAGAGTGAACTCAGAACCATGCCTCTGCCTCTCCTCGCTTCCCTTTCCTCACAGCACTTCCCCATCCCTGGTGAGATGCTGCTTCCTCCTTGGCTCTGGCTCACCATGGCCAAGCTCTGGCTCTTCGCTCTTGGAGCTCAGCAGCCTGGAGATCTGCTCCTAGAAGCCTCTTTCAAGCAAGAGCCCATGGGCTTTTGGTCTGACCATAATTACACGCCATGGCCATGGCCATGGCCATTGTATCTGTGTCCAGGGCTTGGACACCTCCGTGACCCCTTTTATTGCTCCATGGATGGTTGTACACTGGGTCCTCGGCTGCCTTTGCAGAGCCATGCTCTGCAGCTGGGGTATCACCATCCCCCTCCAGCACCTTTCCCCATCGCTCACCTGCCCTGGGGCTCGGGGGCTGCCAGACCAGCTGCTCCCAGTAGTGTCCCAGAAACGATTCAATGAGCAGAGCTCCACAGAGCTGCACTAGCGTTGGGTCCCTCCTCTGTCGGCTCTGCTCAGTGTTTGGTTCCCAGGAAACCTCAGTGAAGAGCAGGCAGCCTTTGGTGTGTTCTCCAGCCGCAACCAGCTTGTCAGACACTGAATCCTTGGCTGCTGAGCTGTCCAGTTTAGGCCATTGTGCATTTCTAATTCCTCAAGTGACCTTTTATTTGTAGACGTATTTTTCTATGATTGATTTTCAAACTAATTCCTTCTGTCCCCTCTCCCACTCCCATTTTCCCCAGACTAGGAGCAGAGAACGGGAATGCAGGGGTGGCCGTGGCCAGGCTCTTCTGGTTTGAACTAGACCAGCACATCCGCAAGGGAAACCTTCAGTCTTTTCCTGCAGCTGCGACCATGCATTTCGGTTGTACCAAAACCCCCACGCTGGTTTGCCAGTGATGTCCACCACAACCACGGTGCTGGTCACGGGGTCCCTGCCGAGTGGCCCTCGAGTCAGCCTTGGCACCGGGGTTTTGGACTGTCCTGGTGTGTGGCTGGTCCTTTAGGGCCTCTTTGGGAATGGAGAAACAGATACTCGGTGTGCAGAGAGCTTTGCTGTTGGCCGTTCAGTTTGCCCTGTGCTTTCCAGAGCGGTACATCTGTTCAGCTCCTCCCTGGACTCAGCTTTAGAGGGCAAATCACCCCAGAGGGACAAACTCTGCAGGTTTAGGGGCTTCTCTGTACTGTACTGAGAATTTCCCGATCTCCCGGAGTTAGGTCCTGCCCTTCAGGGATTCTTAACACTGACACAATAAAATATGCTTCCTTCCCTGCTCTTGGTACACGGATATTTCTCCCAGGCACTGTGTCCCCTTCACATTTCATGATGATACAGCTGATGTCATCTGAACTTCTGCTGCTCGAGCTCTTCCTCCCACTTCACCTTCATTTCTCTAGTTCCATGTGGGCTTCTGTACATGGCAGTGCCCGGATCCTTCCCCCGATGTCCTCAGGCTTTAATGTGCACCACACCTCTGCCCTTGCTGGCAACTGGGCAAACCAAGCGCTGGACTGAGACAAGATCGTGGCTCCCAGGCCAAGGGAAGCTGTCCGTGCTGCCTGTCTGCACCAGCAGCAGACCCAGTGCTGACCCCCAGCTTGAGAAGAGAGATGTGGGAGAGGGACCACTGACAGGCACCAAGCTGGGTATGGGACTGGGCACACAGCCTACAAGGAGGGTTTATTGGGGCTGGGCTGGTTTTGTCTGGTGAAGAGGAAGAGAAGGCCACTCTAATAGCAGCCCGCAACTACTTGAAGGAGAGTTTTGCCAACGATGGAGCCAAATTCTTCCCAGCAATGATAGACAAGAGAGTGAGGGCCAGTGGGTGTGTCAGAGATGCAGGGAAAACAACTTCTCTGGGAGAGAGGTTCAGCCCTTCGACAGATCACCAGAAGGATGGAAGTCTCCATCCCTGTAGGGCATCTAGACCTGGAGACATCTAATTTGCTCTGGTGCCAAGGACAGTGCGGCTCCATGTGTCAGTATGGCCTGAAGTCCTCTAGCTGCGGCTCCCTGCTGCTTTGGCACGCTGTGTGGCACGCTGAGATTGCCTCCTGAGTGGAGATGCTCCAAGTGCTGGCACTGCCCGTCCCTCAGACTGTACTGAATAATGGGCAACACAAATTTCTGATAAGCGCAGCAGTCTTCCGCAGCTGGAGTCAAAGCAGAAAGACCTCTTTTTCTGCATCGTCTACTCAAAATACATTTTCCAAGTTTCATTTCTACATTAAGTCCCATCCTGCTCCTGCTCTGAGCCTGCAGCTTCAGTTTGATTCACAGGATCACAGTACTGCCTGGATTGGAAAAGACCTTTGAGATCATCGGCTCAGATCATGAACCCAGCGCTGACAAGGGCAAGTTAAAGGAAAGTCGTTAGAAAGATGAAGTTCATCAGCAATCAGAACTGCCATTTCCACCTTGGCAGCCTGTGGGGCTGGCAGTTGCAGGGACCATGCTCAGCTGCTTTGGGGAGGGGCAGGATCCATCTCTGCAGGAGAGTGAGACAAGTGTTGCTGCCCATCGTGGAGGCCCGGGAGTTTTGCTCTGCCTTTCCCACGGCTGGTGCTGCCACAGTGACACACGGTCCAAACTCGCTGACTCCCCGCTCCTCCTCACACTGCCCACAGCCATGGGCTCTTGGTACTGGGGGCAAGTGGGGTCTGAAAGCCCAGAGATGAGTGGGATGGAGGTGCCCGAGTGTTTGTAAGGAGTGGGGCCTGTCTGGACACAGCCCACGGGTCTGTCTGGACCATCCCTCTGCTCCACGGCACAGTGGCTCTATCGAGGGGCAGGACAGGCTGGCACACAGGAGATGTGCTGTGGGGACAGCCTGGGCACACCGGGCTGGTCCAGCCAGGACAACACCACGGCAGGGCTGGGGCGTCCGTTCCTTCATCCGCCCTCAGCACCAGCAACACCAGCAGGGCCAGAACTGGGGAGCACCAAGCCATGACGGGGGCCGGGAAGAGGGTTGTCCCAGCAGCGCGTCGGTCAGACTGGGCAGGCTGGAGAGCTGCCAGCAGCGTGCAGAGAGGGAACTCGCCACGGCTGGAAGCAGAAGTGAAAGACAAGCAGAAGTGAAAGCAGAATCCGGAGCTGCTTTCCCACGTAGCTCCCCTCTCTGCAGAGCGTCCTGGAGCACCCGGCAGCACGGCCATGGAACCCGTCCCCTTCCAGGAATACATCTGCTCCCTGGACCTCGCCACCCTGCCCCGCATCCTCAGGGTTTGCTCCGGTGTCTACTTCCAAGGTGAGTGCTGGGTGTCTGCTGTCTCCAAAGGGTGGCCGGGGCTGTGCCACCTGCCCCCACCATGCCACCGCAGCCCTGGCTCCCCGCTCCCACCCTGAAGATGGCTGGTCCCCTGCCACCAAGGTGCCCATGTGCGGGAGAGACACAGGTCCTCACGCCACCACCAGACACTGGTGTCTACTGGTGTCTACTGGTGTCTAAGGCACAGCTGTTTGCAAAAAACTTCTACACCCAGTGCCCACCCAGCTGAGTGCCCCAGTACCTTCAGTCATGCTGCTAGGAAAGCAGTGGGGCACCAAAAACTAATCCCCCCTCCACATCACGCACAGCTCCTGTCCCGGGCAGCGAGTCACGCACTGGTGGGGGATCTGGGAGGATGGAGGCACATGCTCAGTGGCTGGAGGAAGGTGAGATGGCCCCTGGCCCTGCTGCGAGGAGTCCAGCAAGGGCACAGAGAGCAGCCTGGTCTGAGCTCTCTGCTTCCTCCTAGGCCACGTCCCCGGAGACATCTTAGGATGAGGAGAAGCCTTGGCCACCATGGCTTCCTTAGCTGGTGGCAATGTTGGTGGTGAAATGGAATGAGACATTAGCAAATGGATTTCTGGGGCTCCCAAAAATGCTGGAAATGCCCATCAGGACCCTGGCAACACCAGTGTGGCATTTACGGTCAGGACTTTGAGGATTTATAGCAGCTGTTCAGGTTACATGGGCTTTTAAAGAGCAGAAGTGGCTGGGGAGGTCTCGCTCTGTAGCTCAGTTGGGGTGGATGCCTACCTTTCCCAGAGACTCCTGGTGGCCTCGATAACATCTTCACATTGCTAAATGACTAAAAACGCCTCTGTTCCAACAGCAACAGCCCATTTGTTTAGCAGTTGCTGGTACAGAAGGTTTGGCAGCAGCTTAATGAGTGCAGAGCTTTGAGGGCGGAAGGGGCAGCGCTTGTGTTGGAGGGTATTGCATGGGGTAGCACAGTCTGAGCAGCTCCTGCTCCAGGAAAGGCTACGCCCATCCCTTTGCAGCATGATCAAGCACTGAAACTTTCCTGCTACGTTTCTCATCTGCATTCCGTCGGTTCAGCCTCCAGCCGTTCCCACTGTGCTCTTCTGAGCTCTTCTGAGCTGCTTTTCTCCCGTGCTGTGGGCACTGCACGGTGAGCAGCACTGAAAGCTTTCCAGAATGTGGGCTCTGCAAGCTTCCCATTCCTGCTGCCTTAGAAATAAGCATCAGCCAGAGACTCCTCAGGCAACCTCCTGGTTGCCCATTCCCTTGGCTGCCGGTGACCGGTGCTGGACTTTGCAGGGTGCCCTGGGCTCACTCAGTGCCGCACCCGTGGCCGTGCCCTCCTGCACTGCTGATATTTCTTGAACGTTTCTCTATTTCCTGCCATTACTGAGGATCTTCCTACTTCTGGCTTTTTGTTAGCAAAAATTCGAATAGGTCCCCAAGATGTTAAATAAAACTGCTGCTGGTCTCAGCCCCTCTCAGGCTCCTCTCCACACATCCCTCGCCTCCTCTGCCTCACCCATCCCGCTTTGCGCTGCGAAGCCGCTCCGGGCGCTGCTGGAGCTGCAGAGCGCTCGGGGGTCCTGCCCGGAGCGTCCCCAGCCACACGGGGCTATGGGTCCTGCCACCAGCCCAGGGTACCAGCTGCGTCACATGCGTGCAGGGAGTTAGCCAGGTCTGCACCTCTGTGCTCCAGGCACTGCAGCCTGGCCGTGGTGCCCCCTTGTCAGAGCACGTCCTCGCTGCTGTCAGTGTGACAGGGCACAGAAGGGCTGGAAGAGAGGGACAAGGGCTTACGCAACACATCACACTTTATGAAACTTCCTTGCTTTCATCCACCTCTTCCTTTGGTTTGTTTTTTCACTCTCTTTTCCCCCCACTCCCAAGAGACAGGCACTGTCCCTGCCAGTCCCTCCCCGCTGCCCCCCACCGCGTGCTGCAGTGAGTGGTGGGCACTGGTGCTGCACTGTCTGCAGCTCGGCTGGCAATACCCAGCCCACCGCCGACAGCGTGTCCAGCCTGGGCCCTGTCTGTCCTGACCAGACCCTCGGGGGTGGCTGCATGTGCCAGGGCCCTAAACCACGTTCCCACCGCAGCCAAAGGCACCGGCTGACCCCGCTCACCAGGTGAATCTGTGCCAGACCCACCTCTGCCCATCACTGAGCTCATGGATCAGCTCTGCCATCCCCTGAAGAGCTGCCCTCCCTCCCCTCCACCCCATCCCATGGTCCCCTCTTGCAGTCCCAGGAGTCCCCTTGGACCCACCACAGTCACAGGCACTGAGGCTCCCTCAGGGACATTTATGACCCTCAAGTGTTGGGATGCCTGAGTATGGTTTACATCCCAGAAAGGACAAAGCCTGTGGCCAGGGCCAGGCCACAGCTCAAGCCCCCTCCTTGCTGTCCCAGGGACCTCATCACACTGGCTGAGCAGAGAGACCTGCACTATGTAACTGGTATTTGTTCATGTCACATACCATGATGGGAACACTAAACCACCTTGAGACATCATCCAGGCTGACCCTGAGCTCAGGAAGGGTCAGCAGGATCTGATTGCTCAGGACTTTGTCGAGCTGGGTTTTTAGTATCTTGGATGGTGGAGACTCTACAGCCTCTCAGGGCAACCCGTCCCAGTGCTTGAGCAACACCACAGTAAAAAAAATAAACTACTTCTTATGTTCAGAGGAAGTTTCATGTGTTTCAGTTCGTGCCCATGGCCTCTTGTCTTGGCACTGGACACCACTGAGAAGAGCCTGGCTCCGTCCCTTTTGTACCCTCAGGTATTTATAGGTAATAATAAAGTTTCCCTGGTCTTCTCCAGGATAACAGTCGCATCCTGTGAGAGATGCTCCAGTCCTGTCGTCATCCTTCTGGCCCTTCACTGGACTTTTTCCAGTATGTCCATGTCTCCTTTGCACTGGGGAGCCCAGAACTGGACACAGCATTCCCAAGCGTGGCCTCAGCAGTGCTGAGCAGGGGGTATCTGCCCTGGCCTGCTGGCAAAGCTTTGCCTGCTGCAGCCCTGGGCACCGTTCACTCACCGTAGCAGCAAGGGCACGTTGCTGGTGTCCACCAGGCCCCTCGGGTTCTGTTCTACTGAGCTGCCTCCCAACCGAGCGGCCCCCAGTATGTGCTGGTGCCGGGGGTTGTTCCTTCCCAGTGGCAGAACTTTGCACTTCTCTTTGTTGAGCTGCATGAGGTTCCCGTTAAGCTCCTTTCTCCAGCCTGTCGAGGTCCCTCTGGATGGCAGCGCGACCCTCCGGACCATCAGCCAGGTTCATGTCATCGGCACATTTGCTGAGGGTCCTCTCTGCCCCATAGTCCAGATCATTACCAAAGAGGTTAAACAGGATTGGACCCAATATTGACCTCTGTGGCACTGCTAGGGACTGGCCTCCAGCTGGACTTAGTGCCATGGATCGTCACCTCTGGGCCCAGCTCTACAACCAGGTTTCTTTCTGTCCACCTTAGTGTCTGTTCATCTCACCCATTCTTCATTAGCTTCTCTGTGAGGATGTGGTGGGAGATAGTGCCAAAAGCCTTATGAAGTCAAACAAGACCCACTGCTTTCCCCACGGCCACCAAGCCAGTCACCCTGTTGTAGGAGGTGAGTGGGTTGGATAAACTGATTTCCCCTTTGTAAATCCACACTGAATAATCCCCGCCACATTTTCATCCTTCGTGTATCTCGTAATGATGGTAGGTGCTCCATCACCTTCCTAGGGTTTGAGGAGAGCGTGGCTGGCCCGCAGTCCCTCTTGCCAGTCATGAAGATAGGAGTGACATTTGATTTTTTTTTCCCCAGTCTTCAGGAACCTTTCTCAGTTGCCCAAGGCCTCTCAAAGATAACAGAGAACAGCCTCACAAGTTCAGCACTCATGGGTGCATCCCAACAGGCCCCATGGACTATGTCCACTCTGCTGAGCACTCCCTCAGCTGCTCCTCCTCCAGCACGGGTAGCTCTTCCTTACTCCAGACTTCTCCTGGTCTCGGGGAGTCCTGCAGGCTATGTCTCTGTGCTCCTCCTGGGCCACCCGCCCCTGCTGCCCCTGCTCATGCAGTGCCTTTGTATGTCCAAGACCACTCAAGAGCTCCTGAATGTTGGACAGGGGCACCACCCACCTGCAGATATCCCGAGGAAGCAGCAAAGGCTCACAGAGGGTGGTGAGACACTGGAGTAGGTTGCCCAGGGAAGCTGTGGCCGCTGCATTACTGGAAGTGTTTGAGGTCAGGTTCAAAGGGACTTGAAGCAACCTGATCGAGTGGAAGATGCTCCTGTCCATGGCAGAGGGGCTGGTCTAGGTGATCTTTAGCAGTCATTTCCAGCCCAAAGCATTCTGTTTAATACTGGTAGGTGCCTTTCCCTTGAGGAAATTCCCTCCTCACCCCGCAGGGTCTGTGTACGAGATCTCAGGCAACGAATGCTGCTTGTCAACGGGCGACCTGCTGAAAGTCATGGCTGTGGCACTGCAGAAGGTCGTTTGTGAGGACATGGAGACAGGGCAGACAACGGAGCTGCCTCCAACTTTTAAGGGTAAGCGGGGCTGCTCTGCCTCAGCCCGCACCCCATGGGTGCCCTCCTCCCCAGGGAGACCTTTCCGGCCCCTGTGGGCTCAGCCTCATTGTCCCGCAGGTCTTTTCCAGCCCGCCCCAGCGCCGCGGCCGTGCCCAGCACTGCGGGGACCCCTCCCGGCAGGTGGAAGCCAGCGGGGCTTGACGCTGCACCAAGTGCTGGAGCGGAGGGACGGGCAGCCCCAGCCCCTGCTCTGCCCCGCCATCGGCCCGCACGCCCTGCTCCTGCGCCCCGTCTATGAGGTGCAGGCCGCCATGCAGCGTGAGTCCGGCTGCGCAGCCCGAGCGGGGCCGGGGGGAGGCACTGCAGGGACGGGGATGCGGGGTCGGGATAGGGATGCTGCGGGGTCGGGGTAAGGATTCTTCCGGGTGGGGGCAGGAGTGCTGCGGGGTCAGGGCAGGGATGCTGCTGGGTCAGGGCAGGGATGCTGATAGGTCGGGATAGGGGTGCTGCAGGGTCGGGCGCCTACACCAGTTTGGTGCCGGGACCCCAATGCCCAGGTGCGGGTGGCTGCTGGGGGGAAGTGTGAGGTGGGGGGTCCTCTCCCGCGAGGGACCGATCGCGGGGTCAGGGCCGCTCCGCCCCTCCCCGCAGTGCGCCGGGAAACAGTGAAGATCCACTCCACGCTGGAGGTGGACGTGGAGGACGTGACGGACGAGGAGCGGCACATCCACTTCGCCCGGCCGCTGCTGCTGAGCGAGCTGCTGGCGATGGAGGCGGCTCTGCCGGCGCGGGCGGAGATCCTGGAGGGCCCGGCCGGCCCCGCCGTCTTCGAGAGCTGCTGGGTGCGGCGGCTGCGCCGGGGCCAGCGGCTGCTGCTCCACGGCCGCTCCCGCTCCTGGCGGGTGCTGGCCTCGGCCCCCGGCAGCGGCCGCCGTTTCCTGCTGTCCAGCGCCTACCGGGGCCGGCTCCGGCGGCGGCCGCGGCGGTTCTCGGGGGTGCGGGAGCTGGCGGCCGCCCTGCAGCCCGGCCGGCGGCTGCGCCTGGTCGTGACCCAGGACTGCGAGGGCCGGGCCGGGGACGTGGCCCCGCTCGCCGTGGGCGACCGGCTGGAGGTGCGGGGGCTGCGGGGCACCGGCCTCGGCTCCCGGCTGCTCTGCCGCCGCCGCGGCGGGGAGGACGAGGAGGAGGGGGAGGAGGAGGAAGGCGAGGAGCTGCTGCTGCCTCTGGACTTGGGAGGCGGCTTCGTGGAGGAGACGTGCGACGGCAAGAAGTACGGGCTGGCGGAGCTGCTGGAGCGGCAGGAGCTGCCCTGCGAGGTCCGGGTGGTGGCCCCAGACCCGGATCTGGAGCCGGACGAGCTGGGGGCCCTGCCCGCCCTGCGGCTGGAGGCCCGCCTGGACCAGCCCTTCCTGGTGGGCAGCTTCTGCGAGGAGCCCGAGGAGGGCTTCGAGATCCCCCCGCGGTGGATGGACCTCTGCCTCCTGCTGAGCGAGGGGCCCGACCGCCCCCCGGCCCCCTGCACCCGCCGCTCCCGGGTGGAGGAGCTGACCGAAGCCTTCTACTACCTGCTGCTGGCACAGCTGCCCGGCGGCGCGCCCGCGCCGCCCCCGCGGCCCCCCAAGCCGGCGCGGGCCGGGACGGGCCCCGGGGGAAGTCGCCCCGCCGCCCCCGAGAGCCCGGTCCCAGCGCTCCCGCCGGTGAACGCCCGCCCGGCCCCTCCGCTGCCGCCTCTCCCGGCCCTGCCCGGACCCACCGCCCCCAGCCCGCGGGGCCGGCGGGGACCCCCCGGGGATGCAGGTGAGGCCCTCGGCATCTCCCAGCCCTGGCCCCTCCGCGGGGCTCAGCCCAGAGAGGCGCTGCCGGGCGGGAGGACGGGACCCCCAGCTGCATCAGCGGGTTGTGCTTAACTGGTGCTGCCTGGGTGCTGCTGGTGCCTGGGCGCTGCTGGTGCCTGGGCGCTGCTGGTGCTGCCTGGGTGCTGGCCACCACCTCCCGGGGCTGTCCTCACAGCGACCTGGAGCTGGGGTGCTCAGCTGGGGTGCCCCAACCAGCTGGGCCCCTGCGGGGCTGCCCTTCCCCATAACCCTTGTCCCAGATGCAAGGTGGGGGGACCCCCAGGTTCTGCCCCATCCCCTCATCCTACATGTTGTGCCCCATCTCCTTGTCCCACAAACAGGGGGACAGACCCACGGGGAGGCTATGCCAGACCCATGTCCCACGTGGGGACCATGACACAAGGGAGGCAGAGCTTGACCCCCATCTGCCAATGAACACCTTCCCACTCCCTCAGACCACAAGAGACCCGTGCCCCCAGACTGGTGTCTGTGGCAGCAGCTCCTCTGCCACCACACCACAAGAGGCCCTTCTCCCCCCACCTCGGTCCCCCACTGTGTCCTGGTGCAGCTCAGATCAAGAAGTGGGGAGAGCAGGTCTGAGTGTCCCCATGGAGCTTTTACCACAGTCCATGGCAGTCCGTGTCTGCAGGCTGTGCTCTCTCTTCCCTTCCAGGCACCAAGAGTGACAGTGATGAACACGATTACGAAACTGTTGACGACAACATTCAAAAGACAATTCACAAAATGCAGGCAATTTTCCCTTTCTAGTCCTCTGGTTTCTGGAAGACACCGAACCACCAAATACGTTGAGACCTTACGGTGACACTGGTTACTTGCAGAGGCTAAATGCAGCCTGAGGGATCTGCAGTGCAACCCCCAGCTGGCTCGATCCCGCAGAAAGGTGCCCACCTTCCTCAAAGGCAAGCAGCCCGTATGCCATCGGGACAGCCCCGGGCACAGAATAAATTCCCCCCGTGGGGCTGTGGGCCGTGTCCTCTGCTGTCACCCGTGGGACTCTTTGAGAGCAGCAGCCCAGCACCCAGCCAGGCAGCCAGCAAGATGCCAGCGAGATGTCAGCCCAGGCCCCGGCACATGGCTCTGCCTCCGATCCGCTGCATCGCTGAGGCAGCTGGGCTGGGATTGCAGGCGCTTCCCCAGGGAGATGCTTTGGGCCAGTGTGAACAGGCACTGCTTGGCATTGCGGGGCTAGGAGGAGACACGACAAGGTACTTCACCCACTGCAAGCTGTGCTCCAGCTGGGGCTCAAGCCGCTGAGTGGCACCACATCAGAACCCCACTTTTGTAAGGCAGAAGCTTCATTTTTCTCAAGCGCAGCCAAGCTCACTTCTCTGGCCGACTTTTTCAGCAAGGTTGTAGAAACATTCTGAAGACATTGTGGCTTTAGGTTTTGCTGTTTTACTCATCTATTTTTAACTGTGCTTGCAACTGGAAGCAATGTTCTAGACCTCGATGGTCCCCTCCTGCTTGTGAGCATGTTTGTCACGCTCTTGCAGGTTCTTGGCACCTACAAAGGCTGCTGGTGTACTCATGGCACTGGATGTAATAAATCACCTGAAAACTAAACAGGGCCTAAAGTTCAGCACGTGTTTTCCTGGAAGTTTTTCAAAGCCCTGGGGAACTGGTAGGGACAAAGACCTGACAGTCCTGATGTATGCTAAGGGAAAAGAGCTGATGAGGGGAGAGCTTTACACCAAAAGCAAGTGGGCATTTCACTCCTGCATCACACACTGCACTCCTTTCAAACCAGAGATGGAAAATGTATGTTAAGTTTCATTTAAGATCAATGTTTTGCTTCCCCTCTCCCAGTGAAGAACAGCTTTGGGGTCAGTTTCCCAGTTCACATGGCTCCTCACTAAAGGGTAGGGCAGAGCCCGAGAGGATCTCCTTGTCGAACCTGGCTTGAGTCCCAGCCTGGGATCGGTCCTGGTTCCTTCTCTGGCTCTGGTTCTGCCCTGGGATTTACACTCAGCATTGGCACTCGCTCCTCAAACCAATGCTGTGGGAGAGACCCTGGCTTGGTGTCGAGGTCCTTTCAGCGAATACTCGCCCCGCGGAGAGCCCAGCTCTCCTCTGCAAGCCAGCACGAGCTGGTCATTAGCAGCACCTCAGTCACAGGAGCAGAGAATCGCAGGGTGGTTTGGCTTGGACGGGACCTTTGCAAGATCATCTCACCCAACTCCTCCCACTAGAGCAGGCTGCCCAAAGCCCCATCCAACAGACCTTGAACACTTCCAGGGATGGAGCATCCACAGCTTCCCTGGGCAACCCGTGCCACTGTCTCACCACCCTCACTGTAAAAAATATGTCCAAACCTTCCCTCCCAGTTTGAAACTGTTGACCCTTGTCGTGTCGCTACAGGCCTTGGTAAAATGTCTCTCTGTCTGACTGGCCCCTTTAAGCACTGAAAGGCAGCAGTAACTTCTCCAAGCCCCTTCTCCAGCCTGAACAGGCCTTTCTTCATGGCTTCACAGGATGTACAAAGCCTCACCCAGGAGACCCTGACACCCAGTGTCAGGGGCCAACAGATGTTTAAGCCGCCCCAGAACCCAGTTTTTCCTCCTCCCAGGGCAAAAATGATTGCTGGACTGTGGCTGGGGAGAAGATGGGCTCCCGGAAGGAGGGGAGCAGAATATAAAGGAAACCAGGACAACTGAAAATGCCCACGTTTTCCCTTGTCTCCTCTACTTGAGCCAAATGCATTCCAAGTTTGGATTTCACCATCAGAGCACAGGTTAAATGTAAATTTAAATGCAAACTTTCTGTGATGCAGCCAAAGCTTCTGTCCCCTGAGCCCTGCTCCAAATCACCCCTCCAGCCAGACACAAATGCAGGTGCTCCTGGAGGCTTTGAAGATGAAACAGCAGATGGAAACAAGGCAAAGGCTTGAACTCCCTCCCCAGCCAATGAGTTTTTCCCCTCCGGCCACATCACGGGTGTTTTGTCCACGTGCACAACTGCTCTCTTTACTGCAATCAGGTTTTCCTCCTAACCTGTGCACCTCCTGCAAAAGGGAAATACCCATACTGGATTATGGATACTCCATAGGCTGGAAGTTCAGCTGTCAGGCATCCAGAGCCTGGTTCAGCCCCAGGGCACACCGTGGGCTACAGCTGCACCCTCTCCGAGCCCCGCAGGGCACTGGGCTTGCCCCAGCACTGACCAACAGCCGCCCTGGCTCTGGCAGCCAGCCTCGCACTGCGGCACGCAGGCAGGAGCTGCTTTTTCAGAGCCAGGTCACTTCACCGGTCCCAGGTAACAAAAAGCCCACGACTCGCAGCTCCCTGGGCCCGCCAGTGCCAGCCCTGGCTGCACGTGCTGCTTCTCCAGCAGGGCCCGTGCCCCTGGGAACGGCAGCAAGCCAAGGAGCGGGCGCTGCAGCAGCGAACCAGGCAGGGTCTGGCAGGCAGGGAATTTCAGTCTCCGCGTTCAGCCTGGGAGATCCTGGGTCCTGCTTTTCAGCAACAGAGTCACCACAAAGGCTGTGGCGAGAACAGCTACACACCGTACTGGGTTTGTGGTGAAAAATGCTCCTGAATATTTATGAACTCCTGAATAGCTCCCACCAACAAATGCAGAAAAAAATCCCAGAACTGAGAGTTCAGCCTTGTGTTTTATCTAACAGGAAGCAAAGCACAACTAAGAGGAGAGAAGCAGCCTGAAGCAGCTGCCCCCAGCCCGCTGCCACCCCGAGCAAGGCAGGACTGTGCAGAGAGACAGGAAGTGCAAACCTGTTACCTCCACCCTGATACATCACCAATATCAACCCTGATGTTTCCTAATTAAGAGTTTTTAAAGCATAACAGAGACAGCAGAATAGTTCAAAGAAGAAAAACTTGTTCCAAATGATGTCATTCACTTGAGCTTTAGCTGAAGTACTGTTGGTGGCAGACACGACCCTGGCTCTGCCTGGCACACTGACACAATTTGCAGCTTTCTTCTGCAGTACAATTATTTAATTTCTTAAGTGTCCAGATATTCGCTTCAGTTTGACCTTTTAAAGCAATTTACTTCAAAAGCCAAGGAAAAATAAGTATAGATAAAGAAACTTAAAGCAGGAGCTGTAGGTTTTGTCAATGCAGGTGGTTTAGGGAAGAAGAAAAGTCTCTAGAGCCACACACACATCCCAGACTACCCAAGTTAAAATTTTATTGGGAACGTTCAAAAGCTCTAGTAACAAGATCACCTCATAGTACAAATATAGATTTAAATGCAAAAACTAAGCCAATTAAAAATCTGTTCATGATTACTGTACATTAGTGGAATATTACTCTTGGCTACCCACTTTGGAAAATGAAATGAAATGAAATGAAATGAAATGAAATGAAATGAAATGAAATGAAATGAAATGAAAGCTGAGTTAGGAAACAGCTCTAGGACAAGATTAGAAAGAGGTTCTTCTTTCTAACACACGCATCCTCTAAAGAGACAAAACCAACCTGAGGCTCCGAAGCTTTGAGGAGCTCAGTTTCCCCGTGCCTGTCAATACTTTGAGTCAGTTGGTCACAGCATAGAACAGAGGCCAGCTTACAAAGTCCTGCATGTTCTGCTTGTCCTCGGAGTCCAAGGAGAAGGCACCCACCAAGTACCTGGGACTTTCAGAGGCTTGATAGAGCAAAGATCACCTTCCACTTCGCAAATCTCGGCAAAATAACTTGACACATAGACAAGCATTTGCTTACAACTAAATCCAGCTGGGAGTAACTTCACTCAGCATCAGTCGACTTATAGTGATCGTCATCCACAGTGGAGTAGATGTGTCCCTCGCTGCTGAGGAACTCAACAGCTTGCCTTTGAATTAAATAAAAATAAAGCAATTGCTGATTGTTTCCTATCGACACCTTTCTGCCAGGAGTCTCCCACTTACAGACCCCATCTCTACTGTTCCCTTTCGGCATCTGCCAAGGGCAGCTCTCGGTGGCTCTATCCCCTGAGCAGTTTTGGTGTTGCTCCACCCAACAGAAAGTCTCTCCAAAGCAGTGGCCATACACTTCCCCAGCAGCTCTTAGACTCTGCCTGCCACAGAGGGAAAGACCACCACTCCCAGTACTTCCCAGGCAAAATCAGCACCTACCACTCTGCCTCGAAGGGGCAGAACAGAGAGGTAATGGATGTTAAGTACTGCCTTTACGTGTCGCTGTTTTTCTAAGTCTCAGGGAGAAGTTGTAAGAGACAGCAAAGGAGAAGGGAACACAAGCAGTCTATTCCCAGGCCTTGATGGGTGTGCGGAGAGCAAGGTGGTCCATGAAGAGGGGAAAAAAAATACTGCTGAGGCACTGCAGTGCTCCCAGGTACCTATTATTACTTTGCTACTGAACTGTTAAACAGCTTGTTTTGAAAACAGAGAGCGAAGGATTTCATCACCCCCTCAGTTGACAGTGGCTCACGCTAAGCTGTTGAAGACTTGGCAAGCTGTGGCTCAGCACCGCATCCTAGTGGGAACAGCGGGAATTACTAGTGCTGTTTCACAAGCAGGGATCTCTGCCTGACCACTATTTTCCAATCTGCTTCTTTTCCTCAGACTACAGAAAGCACTGCCTGAATTTCCAGAACACCCTTTGTTTCTACACACTTACTTGATTGTTGACATGCTCATATTGTGGAGCTGCAGTTTGAGCTCTTGAAGACTCATACCTTCTGGGACGGGGCAGTTTTTAATCAAGTTCAGCACCTGCAAAAAAAGGGCCAGCATCAGCACAGGGCTGAGCTCCTCTAGCAGTGATGGACAGACTGGCCGAGGAAGAACTATCCATCTTCAACGAGTGACGGAGCCTGCAGTTCCTTGTCCCGCACCAGGCCGCAGCGGCACGCCCTGCAAACCCCGTGCTGCCGGAGAAGCTGCTCGCACCCACCTGACTCTGGTGTGCTGTGAGTCCATTCACTGGCAGGCTGCCACCCCCTCCGTAGCCTCCCGCGTCCCCTAGCCCAGCGGAGAACGACTGCGGCGCTCGGGATGCTGACTGCAATCAGGAGAGGAAAACTGCTGTGGTTACACAGGCTGCTGACCGGGCACTAGAGACACAGTAACTGCAAACAGTGACAGAAGAAACTGCTGGAAAGGACTGCAGCACAACCTCTCTCCAAGGGAGCCCAGACTCCTGTCACACCTTCACTGCAGCCTCCAACTGCTTCAGGCTTTCCAGCCCCACAACTTGTGTAGTTTCCCCAAGAAACCAAAAGGTTCCTCTCTTTGGCAGATAACCAGTAACCCAGTAAGGGCCAAGATGGAATCAGGATCTTCAAGTACATACCGTAAGATTTTTTCTGAGGATCATATGTGCATTGACAATCTCTAGAATGTGTGTGGTGAACTCATTCATATTTTCCAGAGGCATGATCTTAAATGCCACCAAGCTTTTCTTATTCTTCGAGAGAAAAAAAAAGTAAAGAAAAAAGCATTAACATCCCAGCAACAAGAACTGGCTTAGCAGCCAATCCAGCCGTTCTCTCGGCACAGACAGCAGTGGGCAGGGAGCTCTCCTGCAGGAAGCCAGTCCACATTTTTCTGACTTGCATTTCGCAAGACAATGCAGACAGGGGACCTTCTCTTTCTAACCAGCTGGTAATTAATTGCACTTTGCTTTAACACATACATTGTTACTTGAATACTTTTTCACATATTTTCACACTACTTAGTTTTGAGACAACCACATCACCTCACGGGCTGCAAGAAGCATCCCCATTAACCAGAACCCAATGGCCAGACAAAATACAAATACCCAAGAACCTAGTGGCCAGACTGTTCTACTGAAAACAACCTACTGATGAAAAGTGGCATTTTAACCGGGTGCTCTGACCTTTGCATTTAGGAGCAATTTAGTTATTAAACACAGCCCTGGCAGAAACATCTGAGGGTTTGTCCATGGGGAAGGATGAGCAAAGCTTACGGTAAGTGGCTATTCTAAAGGGCACCCCCTGACACTGCACCGGGTCACCAATCCTTCCCACCAGCCTCGGGACCTGGAGCCAGGCACAGGAAACATGATCTTACCTGGAAAGAGCGAAGGTGACCAGCTACTTTTACATAAGTTCCTGGAGGCACCACCACATTCTCGCCACCTGCCTCCTAACAGAAAGGGAAAAGAAAGGTTTTGCTGATTCCCATTTCCAGTTCTCAATAATCATAATAAATGACTTAGGAAAGGAGGCTTATCTCAAGCAAACACAAACAGCTTGCAGCCCTACGTCTGCTAAGAACAATTAGGTAAATGTAACTGTAAATGAAAAACTACGGAAAAAATATTTGCTCATTTGAATGGACTGTACACTTGAGAGCAAAGCCAGTTGTCTGCTCCACTGTCTCTGTCCAACTCTGAGATTTTCAGGGAAACAAGAGCAAAGAACCCTCAGTGAACACCTGCTTGTTTTCAACTGCCTAACTTGGCTAGGGGAACAGAAACATGGAGTTACAGACTGGTTTGGGTGGGAAGGGACTGTTCCAGCTCATCTCATCCAACGCCCCTGCAGGGAGTAGGGACCAGGGACATCTGCAACGAGAGCAGGGTGCTCAGAGAAGGCAGACAGAACCTTCTCAGAAGTTACAATAAACTTACAGTGAGGCCAACTGAATGTCTGCCTAATTACTCTCCCAAAGCTGTTCAACCAACCTCTGCAGCTTGTCTTCAGACAGATGTTACTCTAACATGGGCGAGCTTTAAAGGCCTCCTACACAACCCGCATGAGTCCCATGAAAGCAATCAGCACTCCAGGGGTCATGCATCAGAAAATGAGACAACACTGGCTGGTGTGTGTGTTCACCTCAATCTCTGTTCACTCTCTCTCCCAGTATTTCAACACAGCAGCACTGAGCGTGCATCGCTCTGTCCAGCTAGGAAGTAACAGTTGAGTTTCAGCAGCTAAACTCTAATACACAAAGTGATTTAACATAAAATGGTGTATGAACTGCAAAACAGGAGAAGAGCTGTGCACAGCACTAGTGATCTCTGCTACAGCAGCATCTCCCTTGGATTTCAGAGACATGTCATCCTTGAAATGCTTTTCAGAAAAGCCACGTCTTTTTGACAGGAAGTCCTGCAAGGAGTAGGGAGCTGGGCTTGATGATCCTTATGGGTCTCTTCCTACTTGAGATATTCTATCATTCTATAACTTTTCTCTCTTCACAGCTCCCAAAACCTTTTACCAAAGTGCATTTGTAATGAATCTGATACTTACATCAGTGTCAACCCACTGCCTGACATCCATCGGGGCTGCCGTCATGTCATCCACTTTGTAGAGAATGTTTGTCGGTGCTTTCTCAGCATGCCGAATTATCCCCATGATGGTCACCTGCAGTGGAAGGGGGACGAGTTCATCCGGGAAGAGCCCAGGAAACGACCAGCTCCACCCGCAGCCATCCCGCTCGCTGCTTTCCCCCGGTGCCCACCTGGGAGATTTCCACGTCGCGGATCCGGAAGGTCTCGTCGACCTGCTCGGCTGCCAGCAGCTGCGACACGGTGCAGGGCACGATGTTCTGGGAGCGGATTCTCTGCAAGGGGCGGCGGGGCCGTCAGCGCGGCGGGGGGCGGCCGCCCCTCTCTCCGCTCCTCCCGCCGCGGCCCAGCGCCCCGGCCCCGCTCCCGCCTCCGCCTTACCTGCTTCTTCTCCGCCTGAGTGCCGGCGGGGGAGCCGAACCCTCCCGGGGACTGCGTGTAGCCGCCCGCGGGCCCCGAGGCGCCCACGGTGCCGTACCCGCCGTCGAAGCCACCTGAGGGGGAAGAGGGAGAGCCCGTGAGGCGGCAGCGGTGACGCGCCCCCCGGCCCCGCCGCCATCACGGAGCGCGGCGGCGGCGGCCTCGGCCCCCCCCCCAGCCCGCCCCCCGTCTCGGGCGGCTCGGGACGCCCCACCCCGGCCCAGGCCCCGACCCCGACCCCGGCCC
>JANVCC010000120.1:385576-426376 GCA_025345505.1 Todiramphus chloris collaris | reverse complement strand
GCCCCAGGCCAGCAGCACCCAGGGGGGCTGAGCCTCGGTGCCCCAGGCCAGCAGGCTGCCTGTCATTCAGGTGTTTGGGTTTGTTACCAGTTCAGCTACAGCCAGGACAGAAAGAAATCAATGCTTGGATAGAGATGCTGTTCCTGCCACACAAAACAGGAAAAGTCCTAAATTCAGCCAGCAGAGGAAAAAATAAAATAGCCAGGTCAACCTTTATTAAACATAAATGCAGAAATGAACCATCAGCCTCCTGTTATAAAAGTACTTTACATACATTCAAGGAAACTGTATAAATACCAGTGTGAAACACCACTGGCTGCGAGAGTTCCACACAGCTAAAATTCCACCAACATCTTAAAATTTCCTTAAAACATTTCAAAGTAAACAAACAGAAAGCAAAGGCAGGCAGCTGTCAGGGTGCTTGGTACCCTGGGTCCAGCTCTCACTGCACGTGCCCGGGCAGAGCAGGTTCCCTGCGGGGCAGTGCCGCTGGGCCCCCTGGCCGCTGCTCGGGACAGCGCTGAGCCGCGGGGGCTGCTGAGCCGCGGGGGCTGCTGAGCTGCACCAGGCGCTGGGAGGTTAAGGCACAGGGTTTAATCCCAAAGTTCAGCCAGCTGGAACACGAGACGTGCCCCAACCAGGCTGTTTCACAGGATGGGACATCTCCCAAGCCCGCTTACCAGAGACCTTCAGACAGGCTGGGGGTCCACAGAGGGGATCCAGCACAGACTCAGCTCTGACAAGTAAGTCCCAGTCTTGTGGGAACATTTCAGACCCAGGGAGCAGCAGGGCTGCTTGTTGGCACATCTCGCTTCCCCCAGGCCCCTCTGGCTGCTGCAGTAACAACACTTCACAGGGACTCCAGCTGCCCTGGGCTCTATGGAACCAGCAGTAACGCAGCTGTAGCTCTGTAGCAGCTCTCCCTGCTCTGCACAGGGAGAAACACCAGCACACAGCCCGAGCCGGGCTGCCCAGGAACAGCCCCAGGCCAGCTTGTGTGGGCAGCAGAGGGGAGAACATCCCTGCGGTTCCTGCTTCTGCTCCCACCCTGCTGCTGAGTAGGACACGGCCTGGCCCCAGCTTGCTCCAGGGGCTCTTGCCAGCAGAGCGGCAGCTCCCAGTGCCACCAGAAGACATCCCCTCAGTTTGGTTCCTCAGGTTTTTCTGATGGGATAAGAGGTCCCGTTGCTCACAGGCAGCAGCTCCTGAAGCAGAGAGCTGCTGGGGAAAGGTGCAGACTTGGAGCATTTGCCTGAGCTCAGAGCACATGGCCATCACTGAGCAATGAGCTGGAGAGAAAGCAGAGTGCTCCTGGTTCCTGTGACCACCCTGGAGAATCTCCTCTGATTTTATTTTGTTGGGGTTTATTTGTTTGCTTGCTTGTTTGTTTGGGATTTTTTAAAGAAAAACTGGAGCTAAAAAGCTAGCTGTGAATCAGAGACCACTGCACCCAGGCCCTGAGCTCTCGGGCCCCAAGCCCCTTGCTCTAGGAACCCTCGCCACAGCAGCGAGCAGAAGGCTCCCAGGGCACAGCAGAGCATGTGCTGAGCTGGCCCAGCAACTCCCCCAGCACCGATGAAAATCATTCCTCAGTAATGAATGCCATGAAAGGAAGCAGCCAACACATCAGCGCCTTCCGTGGGCACAGCCCGAGGGGGTCAGGATCCTCCCTCAAGTGCCACTCTTTGCGAGCAGTCCCCCGGGGGTCTCTGCTGGAGACAGGTCTGGAGGGGCTTGCAGCTGGGTGTCTGGCAGGGGCGTGTGCTGGGGCATAGCTCTGGGCAGAACCCCCAGCCCCTGCCCCTTCGGTGCCAGCAGGGTTGAGGGAGGAGGCAGATGCCACCAAAGGCAGCTGGAGCTGGCACCAAGGCAGCGACCCATGCCAGCCCCCAGCCACCTACTGCCAGCCAGTGCTTCTGCAGGTCAGCCACTCCAGCCCGCTTCTTTCTGAGATGGTAGCAGAGAAATCAGCGTAACCATCACTGCCAAGGCCAGCGTGCTCCAGGCTGCCCAATCACAGTGTCTTAGCAAATTAAGTCCCTCTTTAACAAGGGTCTGGTCTGTAACTACAGAGTTAGGTTAATGCAAAGAAGAATACAAGAAAATCGAATCCGATTCTACTAAAAGGAACTTACTCTTACAAACGGAGTTGGGAAAGCAGAGGTGGTGTTAATAACCGTACCCTTCCGTAGCACACACGAGGATTTAGTTCTCTCAACCTACTCCCGGTCCAGACGAGGACTCTGCTCGCCTCCGAGCAGGCTGGCACAGCATTGTGCTCGGTCTCAAGTCCATAGGCAGTTTTGTTTCCCTTCACAGGGAAAATCTGGGGGCTCTCCAGTCCGGGAAACGCATCCCCAGAATCCAACGATGTCCTGCCTGCTAACAGGGTTGTGCACACACGGCCTAGGAGCCTCCAGGATCAACTCAGAACACCAACGCTTTCCTCGACAAGGAACCACGTATCCCAGAAACATTCCTTTATCTTTCTTTTTCCAGTAATCCCACGATAAGGAAATAACATAAGGACATTGTAATAAATTAACTGCTTTAAACACCCGGGGAAGGAGAGAGGACACATTTCACAGCAGTAGAGGTATTTTTGACATTTTCATTAACATTTCCTATGAAAAAAACCAGCTCTTTTCGGCTTTGCGAAACAAGGGACGTTCATCTCTGCCATCAGTATTTTTCTATAAAAATAAGGTTTTGTGTTTACTCGGGTTCTACAACTAAGCTGAATAGAAAGGAGAGGGCTCTTACAAACACTTCTGGTGTTGTATCACCCCCTCCACCTGGAGACTACCTGCTAGAGGAACTCAGCTGGCTGCTGGCAGTCCCTTCTTCAGACAAGCTCTAGCACTGCTGATCCTAGTGCTTCTTTATGGGACACCTTTGGGCTTGGGCCTGTGCTCCTGAGGAAACGACCTGGTGCCACGTTCTACTGTACAGTTTGCATTAGGTATGTTTTCTTCATCAAGCTGGTAAGTGAGTCCCCAAATGTACGAGATCTCTGCCTGCCCAGGGATGGAGAGGGCTTGCAGGAGCTGCAGTCACGTCTTTCCTCCAGCTTCTTACAGGAAGTCTAACTCAAGGGCTTGGTGAAGGGACACGAGGTCTGTGTGATTGGTGATCCTCCAGAAAGGCATGTTGTGCTGCAACAGAGAGACAACAAAGCCGTGTTTATCGCAGCGATGTCACAGCTCAGTGGCAGCAGCCGAGGTACACGTGCGGGGCTGGGCAAGGCTGCGGAGCGCCCCGCGGTCGGGAGGGCCCGTGCCTGGATGCACACTGCTATCTGAAGCCTCTCTTATCTGCACGGCTCTTTACGACGGGCACTGGCACCAGCAACCAGCTGCTTTGCCTGGTCATGATGAAAACCTTGGCACGTGGCTGCGAGCTGCTGCTGCTTCACCCGGGAAAGCCTTGCCAGGGCTTCCAGGAAACCTGCACGGATGCCAACTGGCATATGGCTGGAAGCATGCGGTGATCCCGAGTGCCTTTCATTAGCATGACTGAACAACCTATTCAGGCCTTCCCAAATCAATCAAACTGTCTGCTCCTGTTGGAGCCAAGGGTAGATGCAGGGTATTGATCCAGCTGCTGCCAACCCAGCCCCAACTCCCTCTGTGCTTCTGAAAGACAGCATTACCCTGGCAGCCGTGTGCTGGGAGCTAGACCTGCTACATCAACACGTTGTTTTACAGGGACAGTGTTACACACAATCCTGAATGCCAGGAAACCAGAAACTTTAAGCCCCCAAGAGCCAGAAACCTCCTCATCTTTATGTAGTGAAGGATCTCTTGCAGCTAAGGCAAAGTTTCCTGTGGCTGCCCCAGCCTCAAGAGGCCAGCCCCAGATAAAGTGTGACGGCAGCAGCCGACCGCTGCAGCATCCCCCCCCCCTTTGCATGGACCTACAGCCCACCTCTCCAGAGTCAGACTCACCTGCTTGGCTGCAACTTCTTCGTCACGCCCGTCCCCGATTACCACGTAAGTGACTTTCTTCCCAAACCGCGACACAATCCTCTCGAAACAGCTCTCTTTACCTGCCAAAGGACAACCCCACTGCAATCAGCCTGAGCCAGAGAGTGTCAGACACCCGAACGGGCCCCTTCTTCCCAGTACAGAAACACATTCTTGTCTTACTGAGAAGGTGATGACACCCAGTTCTGCTCATGAGGCCAGAAGCCACCACTATTACGTGGCCAGTTGGTCCCCAGCAGCCACTGGGGCTGCTCAGATGCAGAAACTGTATTTCCCATGTCAAAATCCCAGCTAAGCCGCAGCACCTGGTACTCAGCACAACCCCTTACCTATTTTTGTAGCACTATAAATATTTTCGATGGGAAACACCTCTCCCAGTCCATACAGGAGAACTTTGGCAAGGGCTGGCACCAGTTGGGTGGTTGTGATCAGGATGTTCACGCAGTTTTTTCTAAAAGAAGAAAAATACTTGTAGAAGCACATCTATGGCCAGTGGTACCAAGGGCTACTCCAGGCAGCTTGCTCAGCTTTCCAAAGTGCCACGTACTTTGCTGTCCTGCTTCCAAGAGGCATTTTAGGCCAAGATTTTAATTTTTGGTTTTTATTTGTTTGCTTTTTCTGTTAAACAGAACTTCTCTGGCAGAAATGCAGTTTTGTGAGCACAGTCCTATCATGGGGACCTTCCCAACAACAAAAGTTGGAGCAGAAAGATCTCAAAGGGTGCTCAGGAGGGGAGTTCCCACACCCCTTCACTTTGGCTCCCAGCATCCGTGCCAAACAGCAGTGGTATTAGGTGTGGACACTGCTGCAGCACAGCAGCTCATGCAAATCTAAGTGAGAGAAAGGGCCGAGAAAGCAATGAACATGTTTCCAGTTTCCATACCGGGACTGTATGAGCAGGAGGGACTTTAAAGCAGTTTCCAGCCAGGAATCCGTCAGCACTTCTATGTCAGTCCTTAGTCTCTGCAGAGCTTCCCTCTTCTGTGGGCTAAGAAGGCCTGGAAGGGAAGCAGCAGAAGCTCTCCCAGATGAGCTGGCAAGTCCAAGGCAGAGGCAGCCACCGCTCAAGAGCTGCCTGCTCTGCAATAAAGAGCCCTGAACTGGAGGCAGCTGGAACCCGAGGCTGCCTCCGTGCAATGAGCTCCCAGGGACAGGGACAGTGCAGACACCCAGCTCTGGCCCTGGCTGCAGGATCCTGTCCACTTGAATCCCTTTTAAGTATCTTTTTTAATCCCCTTTTTTTATCCCCCCCCCCCCCCTTTTTTTTTTAGTCCTCATATTTTTTTATCCCTCTTACAGATTTTCTCTCAAAGTTTCCAGCTTTGGATTCAAAGTGTCCAGAAATGGAGCCCATACACTCCACGGTGCTCCTGCCAGGAAATACAAGAGAGAAGCACCTTGGGCCTGAACCTCTCTCCACCCATTTCCCAGCCATGCTGTACGAGCTCCCTACCTCCCTCCACAGCCCTGTACTTACACCAGTCCTCTCACCAGGGGCCATGGAGGGACTGGCCACGGGCTGCACTGACAACTGCTGTGCCACGTGGCTTTAGATCCTGAAACACTTTGCATCCAGATTTCCCACATGCAAAACCTGGAATCCTGGTCTGCTCCCTACCAGAAATAAAGTAATTGCAGGATGCTGAAACACAGGCTTCCATTTACAGACCTTTAAGTCTGAAAGTTACAGTTTTGAGCACCTGGTTTTTAGAAAGTATGCCCAAGAAAAGATTTTATTGAGGGTTTTTTGCATAGGCAAAGGGGACTCAAACCACGACCCACCAGGCCAAGTCACCCTGCCAGATGAGCTGTTCCAGCAGCACCCCTCTCCCAGGGATGTCAATGCTAACATTCAGACTGAACAGAAAATTCATCTACAATATCTGTGCTCTGCATCATCGCTACTCCTTTGGCACCGGAAGGGAAGCAAAACTAGAAGATTTTAAGTGACTCTGTGGACAGATAGCAGAGATGTTGTGTCAGCCCACAGCAGCCAGGAGGGCAAACTGCATTTCCTGACAATGACACGATGGAAAGACAGATTATGTGAAGACACAAGTGAACAGACCTCCTAAGCAGCATGGTATGCAAGTCATTTAGGTCCCTGCTAAGCAGAGTGGCAGGCTGCTTTTCATACCAAATTAGCAAAGGGACACTGTTTCCATCCAACATTTGCTCACACATACAGGACTGACTGAGCACCCCTCTCGGGGGTAACTGCTGGACTGGACTGGCACACCACTCAGCCCTGGAAGATGCACCCTCTTGGATTCCAGGGGGATCTGATCCCATTTAGCCGTAGCAGAATGGTTATTTTTCCTGGCCAAACATTCAGAAAAGCAAAAGCTCCGAGGAAGGACAGAATCTGGCACCACAGATCCTGTTCAGTGCTCAGACAGTGGTGCAGGGGAACTCACCTCCAACATTAGTTTTGTACTTGTCGTAGATCTCTCGTACCCTGCGGTAGCGGAAGGCCAGTTTTCTCATCCAGTCCACTCCACCCTGGACACCAACTGAGGAGCTGTGATTTGCGTTACTCCCTGAGCCACTGAAGCCATCCGTGGAGAAATTGTAGTTGCTGTTTCAGAAAAGCAGACCTGTTAGGTGAGCCACAGCAGCAGAGTCACTGCAGCTTTTCTGGTGGGGTTGCAGACTTCAGCTCTGGCAGCAGCTAGAGAGCACTTGGAAGAAGAACTCTGCACAGCCACCACTGCACCCCACCAGTGGGGAGAACTTATTCTGATGCAATTACAACTGCTACTTGTACTGGATTCACCTCTTCTTTCAGAGACTCCACTACAAAACCTTCCTTTGCTCTTTGATTGCTCAGTGATAAAGAGCATCCTTCTCACTAACCTGATTCTTATCTTGCAGTAACTTGCAGCCCAGCACAGTATCTTCCAAACATAGCATCTGTGTCTTTAGATGTAGCACGGCATCATGGAATGGCAGGGGTTGGAAGGGACCTCTAGAAATCATCAAGTCCAACCCTCCTGACAAAGCAGGGTCACCCAGGGCATGTGGCTCAGGAACAGATCCAGATGGGTGTGGAAAGTCTCCAGAGAAGGAGACCTCACAACCTTTCTGGGCAGCCTGTTCCAGGCTCCATCACCCTCACAGTAAAGAAGTTCCTCCTCATGTTGAGGTGGAACCTTCTATGCTCAAGTTTCTACCAATTGTTCCTTGTCCTGTTGCTGGGCACTAGAGAGACTGGCTCCTTCCATTTGACTCCCACCCTGCAGATATTTACAGACCTTAATAAGGTCCCCTCTCAGTCTTCTCCTCTCAAGACTAAACTGCCCCAGTTCCCTCAGTTTTTCTTCACAGGGGAGATGCTCAAGTCCCTTAATCATCCTCATAGCTCTCCAGTGGACTCTTTCCAGTAGATCCCGGTCTCTCTTAAACCAGGAAGCCCAAAACTGGACACAGTACTCCAGGTGTGGTCTCACCAGAGGGGGAGGAGAACCTCCCTGCAACTGCTGGACACAGTTTTCTTACTGCACCCCAGGATGCCATTGGCCTTCCTGGCCACAAGGGCCCATTGCTGGCCCATGGAGAACTTGCTATCCACCAGGACTCCAAGGTCCTTCTCTGAGGAGCTGCTTTCCAGCAGGGCAACCCCTCAGCTGTACCAGTGCCTGGTGTTACTCCTCCCCAAGGTCAGGACTCTACACTTGTCCTTACTGAACCTCATGAGGTTCACCTTCACCCAGCTCTCCAGCCTGTCCAGCTCTCTCTGGATGGCAGCACAGCTCTGGTGTGTCAGCCACTCCTCCCAGTTTGGTATCATCAGCAAACTTGCTGAGGGTCCACTCTATCCCCTTGTCCAGATTGTTGATGAAGATACTGAACAAAACTGGACCCAGTACTGATCCCTGGGGAACATCACTGGTCACAGGCCTCCAGGTTGACTCTGCACCCTTGATCACAACCCTCTGAACTCTGTTGTCGAGACAGTTTTCAATCCACCTCACAGACCAATTGTCTATGCCACATGTTTTGAGTTTTTCTACGAGGATGTTATGGGAGACAGCATCAAAAGCCTTACTGAGGTCAAGGTCAGAGACATCCACCGCTCTCCCTTCACCTCCCCATTTGGTCATGGCTTCATAGGATATCAGATTAGTCAAGCAGGATTTCCCTTTGGTAAATCCATGTTGGCTACTCCTGATAACCTCCTTTTCTTCCATGTGGTTAGAGATGGCCTCCAGAATGTAAAGACACAGATGCAGCTCCAAAAGCAGGTGAGCTGCTTTACCAGCTTGTGACTTCAGGAAGCAGGTCCTGCTTCACCACTTTCCCCATATTTGTTCCTCCCTGACAGACAGGCACTTCCTCAGACCTTTCCATGAGCCAGTTCAGCTCATTAAGGCAGCAAGCAACTTACCCTCCCCCCACCCGAGCACCATCAACTCACAGAAGGGTGCAAACCACAGGGAGGCTTTCAAAGGTCACGCTCATGACATCTGGGGTGTTGGTTCTCCACCATCACATGTCATTGAGCACACAGGCAACAGTGGACAGCATCATTCCCATCATCGTTCCGAAAGTCTTCATGTTTCGTAGGTCCCACAAACAAACACTGTTTGCCATGTTTCATCCCCTACACAACTCTGACCTTCATTTCTTAACCCCATCTGGGTTTGAAGTCCCCACAACACAGAGATTACATCAGCTATATGTTTCATGCATTCATCAATACACCACCTTAAATCTTGCCCGTTGTCATCAGATGCCACATCTTCTATGTGTACCTGGTCACACTCCTGTTTGAGAAAAAAAATAAAAAGAAAGTCACACTGTTGTAATGCAGGAACATACTGAAGTCTGCAGGTCGAAGACAGTGTGATATAAACCAACCCCTCACATTTCCCAACAGCAACGAGCTAAGCCACACAGACTCCACACACACACAGCTTCCATTAGCTTTATCTTCCAGCACTAGGGTTTACTTCTCAGCAGCTGCAGGTCCTTCAAATACCAGAGAAGTCTGAAAAAGAGCATGTTCCTATGACATTCCGAGTTGTCTGCTAAAAAGGAACTTTGACACTCACTAAAGAGGCTGGACTCGTCATCTGAAACCCTTTTGCCAGTTCACAAGCAAACCAAAACCACCCCCAAATCCACAGTATCTGGTCAAGTACTGGCATTCAATTTCATCAACACAACGGTCAATTCTGTTACCAGAGGCACAGCACAAATCCTGGAGTGATGCTGATTTAGCCTGGGATAAACTGCAAATACCTTAGGACAAGAAGTGAATTTTCCTCTTTTTCACCATTTCCCACTGCTGCTACTGACCAACACCTACAGCCCCAAGTGCTGTTGTTGCCCACACGGTTAACGTCTCAACGGCTACCTCTCCAGCACAAGGGACTGCACTGGTTGCTGGGTTGGTTTGTTTTTCTAGGACAGTGAGGTAACTGTTGTTAACACCTTTGCAAAGTTCACAGCCACAAATGGAAAATTTACTTAAATATCTATCTGCATCAACAAAACCATCTTGTTTTCCCACGATGCCCATCAGTGATGCACCTAAGACACTCATTCACTGTTCACACTCAGTCTTCCTAAGCTTTTAACTCCTCCTGTAAATTCTGCAAATTAGGTTCATTTGTTAACTCATATCAGAGATGACACGAGTCAGAAAATTTGCTATTTCCAACCATTTAATTCCAGATTCTGAGATAACATCACCCCTTCCTGTACAGACTGCATTACTGTGGCCATTACTAGCTGCTAACACATCAAGGCATGGGACGTTGCCACGATTAAAGCTAAGATTTATATTCAGCTTTGGTGGAAGTGGTGGGGAACAGCGGGATGGAAATACAAATTCTGCAAAGAATACTGCACAGGAAAGAGGATGGGAGCTGATGAGAAGTGCTTGAGGCAGGATGGGAAGGGGAGAGCAGCAGAGAGCCTGCAGGAAAGACAAACAGAGGGTGCTGTGGTTCCTCCACGTGCACAGCGTGCTTGCACAGTGTCACCTACTGAGACACTGCCTGAGCTGCACATGCTGTATTCTGTCCTTGGCTCAGTCAGAGCCCCTGAGAACTGACATTCTCAAGCTCACCTTTTCCCCACATCTCCGGTCTCCATTTCAAAACAGGATCAGTGAAAGCAAAGTGCTTCCCAGCCCAGAATATAAATATAAGACAAAGCAGACATCAGTCTTTTTGTTTATACAGGCTCAAGCAGACACCCATCAGAGCTCGTGACACTAGAAGCCTGCAGAATTGCAGTCTCAGTACACCTCTGATTTGGTTGTGCCACCTCAGTTTTGGCAGCCCGTGACGTTTCAGCGTTAAGCGGCTCTGAAGCACGCGTGGTGCAATTCTAACTAGGCACAGGGAGTTCTGTCTTTCCAAGACATTTGCCACGTACCTCCAAGTCATTGAAAAACAAGTGAGTATCAGCTACTTCAAAAATCATCTCCTCCATGGACAGACCCGAGCCAATCACTAGAGTTGGATCCTGTCAAAACAAAAGGAGAAAATGTAAACTGACTGCAGTCACAGGCAGAGGCAAATTGTGATACATCTGCATTCAGTGGTGTGAACTACAGCTTTCCTAACATTGTAAACAACTTGATTAAAACAAACAAACAAAAAAATCCACATTCTGGTAATACACAGACACAAAACAAAACATTTCAGTTCTGCATACCAGGGACTGATGCATCTTCAGAGGCAACACAAACAAAACTCAAAAGTCTTCAATATGTTTTGAAGGAGAAAAAATACTTCCTTTCACTCTGGGTTACAGCTTCAGTAATTGCCAATGATGATACAACCAGTTCGCCATGTTAAGGCATGTATTGTTAAAAGGGAAGTGTTCATGATGTCCAAAGCCCAGTTCTGTATAAAGCCAAATCTAGTGTTCTTCCCTGGCACCAAAGTGCCAACAAGTATCACCGTGTATATTTAAAACAAAATGCCATTTTCTATTGCTTTTCTAGTTTAACATCCAGCAGATATGTCAGATAATGGCTTTTCTTCCACAGAAAAGACAGTATTACCTTGCCATATTTTTGAGCATAAGACCCTGTGAGAAGGGAATGGAAGATTATGATGGTCTCATCCAGGTCCCACAGGAACACTCGCTGAGTAAAGAATAAGAGCAGATTAGAGTTGAGATATTCAAAGTGCTGAGATACAACAAAGAAGTAAGTTTTAGGGTTAATTTTATGGTTAGTTGCAGCACGCCTTTAACAGATATGAACAACAGTATTCATCTTACAGGCTGAACACATCACTGAACTGTTCCAGCTGGCTGCAGTGCAGTTTCTAAACTGCTACAGTGCAACTACGCACTCAGAACAAGGCTCTCGTGGTCAAACTGTTCCAAAAGCTTCACTTGCTTTTACAAGGATAAAAGCAAAACTTAAGAGCACTGATGAACTTTAGAGCCCTGCTGGGATAGAAGTTTACTGTCTGTGTACTGGAGAGCACCAGGTGAATGACGTGGGTGTCAAAGATTCCTTGTTATGACAAATAAGGGGGACTGGCTACGAGGAATAGAAGAGTTCCAGTACAGAAGGACTTTGATGAACTTGAGACCTGAGCCAACAGGAACCAGAGGAAGTTCAGTAACTGCAGATTCTGCATGTGGGGTAGAATAATATCTCGTATTGGTGCAGGCTGGGAGGAGCTGAAGGGTGCAGTGGACACGAGGCACAGTAACAGCCAGCAGCACTCCCTTCCTGGGGCTAAGATGAACTGTGTGCTGCAGAACACTAAGTGTGCCCAGTGACAGAAGGAGGGTGCTGTCTCACCCTACTTGGCACTGGGAAGGTCACCTCAGGCTGCATCCCCAGTTCCAGAGGTCTGTAAGGAAATTAGAGATGACCAGCAAAAGGCTGTCGAAATGGTCAGCAGCCTGGAGAATAGGCTGAGGGAGTTCTGCCAGTTATCGTGGCCAAGAGGAGATTAAGGGTGCTCTACTAGCAGACCACAATTAATTAAAGGGGAATGGCAAAGATGATGAATACAAATTCTTCTCAGTAGTGGTAGATGGAAAATTGCCATGGAAAAAGAAGGGGAAGTTCGCAGCTTGGGAGATTCCAGCTGGAAACAGAGAACCTTCCCCAGGTGGACATGTTGCCCTGGGACATACCACTAGACAGGCTCACTATCTCCAACCTTGGAGGTTGTCAAGACTCAGCTAGACAAATTCATGGTTCCAGTGCTGGGGACAGCCCTGCTCTGAGCAGGAGGCTGTACTAGAGACATCCAGATGTCTCCTCCATTGACACCACTAGGAATCCAAGGTGTTTAAGTGATGCTTGCAAGGACTACTGAGTAACTCACTCGGGCCAGCTCTCAAGTAACATGCTCATGGGGGTTTCCCAAATTATCTCTCAGTACAGGAAATACATGGACCTGTTGGAGTGAGTCTGGAGGAGGGCCACAAAAATGATCAGAGGGCTGGAGCACATCTCCTACAAGGAAATGCTGAGAGAGTTGGGGTTGTGCAGCCTGGAGAACAGAAGGCTCCAGGGAGACCTTACTGCAGCCTTTTAATACTTAAAGGGGACCTATAAGAAAGATGGGAACAGACTTTCTAGTAGGGTCTGTTGGAACAGGACAAGGGGTGATGGTTTTAAATCAAAAGAGGGAGATTTAGACTGGAGAGAAGGAAGAGATTTTTGACACTGGGGGGGGTGAGACCCTGGTCCAGGCTGCCCAGAGAGGTGGTGGCTGCCCCATCCCTGGCACCATTGCAGGGGAGGTTGGCCGGGGCTCTGAGCACCCTGCTCTAGCTGCAGATGGCCCTGCTCCCTGCAGGGGGGTGGGACCAGATGACTTTAAAGATCCCTCACAATTCAAACTGTTCTATGATTCTATAATCTCCTTCCATTTTCATGGAGATAGGACAAAAGAAAGAGGATTTTTACCACCATGCTATTCTGCAGTGCTACCTGTAGAAAACAAGATTACTATTTACCTCCAGCTCACTGTCCTGTGAGGAGGAGGTATCTGCTTTCCTCTTCCCCCTGTTCTTCCCAGGGATGTTTTTTCTTGCTTGCTCATCTAACTCTTTACTTGCTGTTGCTCTCGATAATGAAGGACTTGTGGATGCATCTCCTAGAAGAAAGAAATCACACAGCTCTCATCTCCTCATGTCTCAAAACAAACATCAATGCAAACCTTGTAGCATTTGGCCACAAACCTCCTTTGCAAAAGATAAGATGCTCCCTTGCTTTATTGATGCAGTAATAGTGAAAACTTTATTAGAACATAAAACATGATTTCTTTGTCCCATCACTTGAAGACAGCTCTGTCACCTCAGTTCAGCCCAGTGGGACCGAGCTCCTTACTGCATCCTGCCTGCAGGACAAAGCCAAAGCCAGAGCACCCTCCAGCCCCAGGCCTGCAGCCTCTCGGATGTCTCACTGCCCTGGAACTGCTTCATTACTCAATTGTGTCTTTTAATACCCAAGAGACAGCACCAGAAACCCCCGGTCTGAAATGAGCGTACAACAGAAAATATTTAACAACGCTTCTCCTGGACAAGCCAAACACCTTCTGTGTCAACACAGTGCTGGCTGTCCCATCTCCACGGGCACTGCTCACTCCCGCACCACCGCAAGCCCTTCACTGCCAGTCAAGCCACAGCCAGTGCCCAGAGCTGCCTGGAGTGTGGCAGTCACGCAAACCCTGCTCCCTGTGAAGCTCTCCTCCTTTGAGTGAGAACAGCACAGCTTCTGTTCAGTGACTGGAGTTCTCAGCTCAGCCTCTCCTAACCAACTGCACTGTCTGAAGCTCACGGCAGATTTTCCCAGGGGCTGCTCCTGGCAGCGCCAACGCTCCGTGTTTAGAGTTGCTACCAAGGACTGGTGTGTGCAGCCCAAGGTCACTGCTGGCTCTTGTGCACCACGCTGGGGGCTGCAGAAAGGAAGAGGTGGCACCTGCGGGGAGAAGCAGCCAGGACAGGGGACCCTGAACTGCCCAGCGAGGGATCCCAGCCCATGGACATCGTATCCAGTGTAAAGCTGAGGGAGCAGGGGGGCCAAGCCTCTTCCTCAACGGCTGGTGTCTGAGGAGGATTCTGTCTGTTCTGCCTTCAATCCCAATCTGTGTGCTCCTGAATCCAGTTCAGTTCCAGAACCCAGCTCCTGAATCCAGTTCCCATCTGCTGCTGAGTCCAGTCTGGGGCTTCCCCAGTGCCTGCTCCACAGCACCAGTACTGGTGTAATTGCCATGGTGGGGGGTGGTGTGATACTGGTTTTGTATCTATTTATATATATTCCATTTTATTATTATTCTTTTCATTAAAGCTGGTTTAGCTTTATGTCTAATGCCTGAGTCTGTCTCCCTTATTCCCTTTCTCTGCCCCTTTGGGGAGGGAGGGAGGTTAACAGAGAGTGTCTGCTATAGGTCTAGAGGATGCTCCTGACCCTGAACCTTGACACAGACATGCTTACACTACAGATCCACTGACATATCTAAGAATCAGTAAAGAATAACAGGGATGATCTCAGCCCTGGAGACACAGAGTTGGCCAAGTGCCATGGCCACAACTGACAGGGATATGTTATAGAGCCCATTCTGCTACTGGTAAGAACACCCTTCCCTGGGAAAGGGCAAAGTGCCATCATAAAAAAAAAAAAAAAAAATTAAAAGAATTAAACATCCCCTAATGCTTTGATGTGCAGAATATTATGACCATGATGGCAGATGCTCTCCAAGTCCTCTATTAACAGCTTAGGCACCAGAGTTAATATCCTGGACATCTGCCTGACTAATTTAGCTCAGAAATAAGACCAGAACTGTAGAGGGAAGGCAGAGGGCATAGGACAGGTGAAAGAGCATGAATTTAGTCTGGGTCTGGAAGAGGATACATTGCAATTGCTATGAAAATTCATGCAAAATGGTGAGTTTGGAGAATTTCTGAGCTAATAAAACAGCACTGAAAACATTAACAACTGGGCCATTGCCTGGCCAGTGCCTTGAAATAACAGGTTATTTCCTTATCGTTTTCAAAAATCAAATAAGAACAAATTCTCATGGGGAAATCTGCTGTTCCTCACCCCAACCAGAAGGCAACTGCTTCCTTAAAGGAGGAAAGTGCTTGAGGCCCCGTGGTTCTTGATTTACACCCTGGCACAGTGTTTGTCACCACCTGTCTGTAGCACCCCACAAGGTAAAGCTGAGGGAGGTCTGGAACTTCACTGAGTTCAGGACAACAAGCTTTGCCCTCTGGCTGCCACCCATCCCGGCTTTCGTGTTGCCTGAATGAGTTTGGGGGCTTGGCAGAGCTCAGGCACTACTGATGGGCTTGGGGAAGATAGAGAAGGCCAAGTGCTGCAAAGGCAATCACCCTCTAGAATTGTCAATTAAACCTTTTCAATCCACTTTCTACATCTCTTCTCTTAGTAGCTAAAATCTTCTCGCCCTGGCAAGTGCCAGGTCACTTAGTGGTGGCAGATGCAGATCCGCTCACACACAAAGCACAGCAGAACAGCTGTCATTTCAAAGACACTTTACATGATGAAGCAAAAGAAAGGACAGAAGGATGTACCCCTGGGCACATCAGGGAGCAACTCCTAGAGAGGTGATGGCCAAACTACAGCTCTTGAAAATGCATGAGCAGTCCTGGAGGATCCCATAACTGGGACTGACAGAGATGTCAGGGCTGTCAGGTAACTGAATACTGGGTTGTGGGAAGGGAGTAGCAGGAGCTACTGAGACTGGGCATCACCAGCTGCCCTGTAGCGCTAGTGAACACCCAGCCCCAACACATGACAGAGTCAACGGTCCCTAGGGGGCTGCTCTTGGCAACTCTTTAAGTCACCCCTGGAATTCCCTCTCCTGTGGGCATTCAGAGAATGTGGTAGGTGTTTCCTGAATCATAGCACCGTTAGACTTCCAGTATCACGGCCCATCATGCACCAGTGAGACCAGTCTGACAATGGAAGGTGAATGTCCTGTCCAGACCAGCGGGAAAAGGTGCTGCAATTACCTTTTGGAAAAAAAGGTTTTCCCCATGTCTGCACCCCGCAGAGTTTGTCACAGGCATTTTGCAGGCACCCAGTTAAGGGTGCAGCCATTACCCGAGGAATGTCTCGGCGCCGTCCGCGTGGGCACCAGGGCAGCTGCTTTGTCGGCCGGGTACGCAGGCGTCGCTAACGCAGCGCTCTCCGTGCTGCTCTCTGCTCCTGTCACGACCCCGAAGCCAGAACTCGGGTAACACGTCTGGTACTGACTCTGGCCGAGGATCGTGTACGTAGGGTAGTCCTGCTGGAGGAAAGGGTGAGCTGTGACAGGACACTTCAGGCAGAAAACACTCCACATTAAGATGACTTATGTCTGTCAAAGAGAAATCCCAGCAAGAGCACAGGCTGATTTTATGCTCATCTGTAAGACATTCTGAGGTTGGACTCGATGATCGCGAAGGTGTTTTCCAACCTGAGCAATTCTGTGATTCTGTGACACCTGCCCAAACACCGGGAGCTCTGACCCCCCAGGGGCCCCCGTGCAGGCAGGTCCTGCAGGCAGGAGGCTGCCAAGCACAGGCCACCCCTCTGCCTCAACTGCTTCAAAAACTCATTCGTTCTGACTGATTTGGCAGCGACAGGGGACTCTGGGGTGGATGCCAAGGCTCCGGCCCTTCCGTGCTCGGGAATTTGTGGGTTTGTCCTGAGTTTTACTTTCTGATCCTAGATGTACTGACAGCAACAGCAACCGGTCCTGGCACTGGCTGAGGGTGTAATCCCTGCCACAAGAACTGCCTTTACTCACGTCCCCACTTCAGCAAGCAATCATTGTGCATACTGTGATGAAAGGTATCCATTCAGGAGGAGATCACCGAGCACCTGAAGCTGTGCTTGAGGATTTGAATTTCTGCTGCAGGTCATAAAGAAAGGAGCCCCCCCAAACGTGACCTCACAGTCTCCTGGCACACCATGTGCTCCCGATCCCCTCGAAGAGCAACCTGGATTTGTGAACCAGGTACCTTGGTCTGCACTACCGAAAGAAAATCTTTTTTCCCCCCCTTACAGATCCAAGCAAGTTTATACTACTGAAAGAATCTTAAAAAGCAACAGCACAAGCGTACCAGGATTTTTGTGCATCCACTGCATTTTCCAACCTTCCCATATTCTCTTTCTGGAAAGTTGTGACACTGAAGGGTTCCTTTGTGTGTCTAACTACTCGGAGTGGCAGCTAACCACTGCCAGCCTAGGGATTGCCCACAGCAGTCACAACCAGGGGAAGGGCTCTGTGCTAGCCCTTGGGCTTTTGGACTTTGTTTTATCGCAGCACTATCAGAATGCACCTCCTACTTTCCTTTCTTCTTTGGTGTTTTGTTTGTTTACAACATGTCTTTGTTTTCTTGATGAGGGAGAACAAGGGCAGTCAGGAAACATCCACCTGTAATCCTCCCTGCAGGTTTGGTTCCCAAAATAGTTCTCTTGCAGAGATCTCAGCACCCTGTTTAAGATTCACCACCCAATGTGCAGACAAGGAAACATCTTTGAACAGATGAAATGAGCTTGTCAAAAATGCCAAAGGGAAAAGCATCATGGTCAAAGAGACAGCAAGAATAATTTTGCTGACTTTGACTTAAACACTGAGCCCCAGCACTCCAGCACCTGCTGTGCTCCATTCGAAGCGATGGAAACACCTGTCCTCCTCCTGTTAGTTTTGAGTAGCATGTTAAACAAAGACAAGGGAGATGCTGCACATAAATATAACAAGGAAGAAGTTTTACCTGTGAGATGCTGGCTACGGCTGATGTGGAAATATTGATAACAGCTGAGGATGTGGAAACTGGACTGGCATTGGTAGTTGATGCTGTAAAATCAAGAATTATCGCATTAAATGCTTCTGGAAAAGCACAAGAGATGAGACCAACCAAGCTGTGCAGTAAGTACTTACTAGGCTTATGCACCAGTGTTTGTGCTTCCAGCAGCACTGGGCTTGTGACAGCCAAAAAAGAGCTGGGGTATATTTTGAACCAGTTACACACCCACTGGGCTTACAGGGCAGGAGAGACAGAGTGTCTTCGAAACCAGTACATTCAAATGTTTCAGACATCATTCCCCTCCATGCCTGCTAGGCAACTGGAGTAGAACTAAAATGCTTTCAAACCTTTACTACAAGTTTTGGTAAGACAACAATCCCATTCTTAAGTTCATTGAGTATCAGTTCAAAATTAATCAGGCTAAATCAGTAATAGTGAGAGTGACAGGAATGTGCTTAAACCAGCTCCAGTAACAAAGGTCTCTGCACCTGACTCAGCATGTTTAGTCTAATTAGGTCTAATAGTATGAATAGGGTGCTTCCTACTAGAGAAAGCAAACATATCTCCACATGCCCCTGTGAGACTCCAAGAGTTTGAGATGAGGCTTTCTACAACAGTTTGTCAACAGCTTGTAGGAGAAATCATTACAGACATGTAGCTGTCAGTAGGAATTGTAAGATGTTTAATAGCCTTCGAGTCACTGCATTTGGTTCTTCCAAAACAGAGGAGGCTACTAGAGCACCATCTGGGAACACCAGTCATTAGCAGATTTTGAAGTTTTACAGCCACAGGGGACACTCCATTAAAAATCAGTCCACGTGGGGTTTGGGGACCTTCAAAGATTAGTGAAAACAAACAAAATCAGCATGAGCAGAATCAGGATGTAGTAAAGTGGGTGCCACCATGAAATACTTTCTTTTGCTAAACCTTCTTTATCTGCACACAAATAAAGCCAAAAATCACTTTTAGATGCTTATCTTATGCTTAGACCTGCAGAAATCCACAGTATCACCTACTTCATCCTCCTGCTGAGAAGAGCCCTCACTTTCTGCAAGTAACACCCATGTGGAATTCACCTCAAGACCGAACAACTCGAGCTCCTGAAGATTTCAGCCTTTCTACACCTGGGAAATGGACCCCACCATGAACTCTCTCTCAATGCATGTTGTGGCATGGCAAGCATGGATACTACCTGGTCAACAGCTCCTGGAAAGGGGAATGGATTCAAAATATGCCTCAATAAGGTTGAAAACCAAAAGAAATATCTTAAAAGATGTGCAGAAATACACAGTATTTACAAAAGGTGAGACGTGTGAAGGGTGGCATCCCTGTGGAAGCTGAAACCAAGGTAAGAAATAGCCCCAGGAATCCCCTTGTAGACGGGAGCAGCAGTGTTCAAAACCAGATGGGAGAAGATTTTGGGGAAGAACACTTAGAGAAAGGGAAAAAGGCCGTACTGGGCAGCAATAATGGTCATGAAGATACTCAGGGACCTACAGTGGCCATGCAGCTACTAGAAGCAGAGCTGTGAAAGTAAGGTACCCATCACAGATATTCCTCACAAGCAACTGCCAGATAAGAGGGGTTGTTTCCAAATAAAACTCCTTCCAACCATACACACTATGGGAATGATCAAGGCTGTTATTATCTTCAGAAAATGTCTCTTCCTCAGGCACTGAGCAACTCTGCAGTAAAGATCCTCGCTAGCGCAGAACCCACCTGCCGTAAACCTGGAGGAGATGAACTGTCTGGAAGACGTTACTCCACCACCTCTCTCAAGATTATGATGGAGAGCAAAGAGAAAGCAATTCCCATCTGTAGTGCTCTGAAGAGGCTGAGATGGCTAACAGGAGTTCAGAAATTGAAGGAAAGATTCCAAGTGATGGGATTCTGCTAAAACCAGATTCCCTCACAAGAACGGCACTGTTTATCTTAACTCTGACCTTCCAGTACTTCTTTTTTAATTACCCTTTATCTACATAGTGTCTTTACAGACAGCTCCCACTACCCAGATTAACCCATTCCTTCTGCACTGTGGGTCAGCTCCTTTTAGCAGTGAATGGGCCAAGACCACAGATGAGCCAAATGGGAGCCCTTGGCCTGTGGGTTACCAGATCAGCAGACACAAGCACTGCCCCGAAGCTGCCGTGACTCTTCCGCTCTTCTCCCATCTTAAGACCTCATGCTCAGACCTTCTATCCCTCCCTCCCCCGCCTTACCCAATGCATTCCGTTTTGCTTCCCTTCTCAAAGGTTTCACCTTGCCCCAGGTGCCGGGAAGGGGAATTGCCTGGTGCATTTCCTATTGCCCCTGCCTGCTTCCTCTCCCAGAGCGGGAAGGGGCAGGGCAAGCAGCAGCCAGTCCTCCCACTGCTCCCAGTGCTTCCCAGCAGCTCTGCAACACACCACCACGGCCACAGCGGAGGCGAGTAGGAAAAGCAGGATTCTCAGTCACAGAGTGCATCCGACCCTTTCCCAGGGTGCAAACATCAGGTCCTGCAGACTGAACCGTTCCCCGCACAGACACACACCCCAGCCGGGCCGCAGCCCCTGCCTCGCCGCTCTCTTCTGATTTCCAAGAGATTACTAACGAGGGAACTTCCTCCATCCTGCCAGCTCCTGCTCTCCACCACCTCCCTTGCCCCAGCCCGAGTACTGCCCAGGCTCCCCAGCAGGCTGCTTGCTGCCGTGCTGAGACAGGAACACAGCCAGCCTGAAACGGGAGGAGTTGGAGTTGGGTGCTGGTCTGCAAGGTGCATCACAAACCCAGCAGCACCTCCACAGCTCCAGTGCCTTCTTCAGGCTTTCCCAGAGCAGCCTGGAGGGCAACTCCCCCAGTCACACACTCTCCCAGCAGCAGGTCACTGGTTTAAAGCCCTCCTGCAGAGAGAGGGCTGACGGGGCTCTGTCATCGCCCCACCGACCCCGGGGTCCACGTGGTACCTCCCTGGCATCCCTGCTGGGGCCCGTCAGCCCAAACTGGTTCTGAGCCTTGGCTGGCGCCACAAGCACTGGAACCCGTTCTGCTGGTGGGGCAGCTGCAGGAGAGCTCCATTCAAAGGCAGGATTGCCAGTGCTCGTATTGTTCGTGTTACGAGTGCGAGAAGTAAATTCAGGATAAACTGGGCTGGGATAAATGGCTGCTGAAGGATAAAAAGCTGGGCCAGTACCGTGAGATGCCAGCTGGCCTCTGAGCAGTGGCAGAGGCTAAAAGCCACCCCTGCTCGTTCGCAGAGCTATTTCTCTTGACATGTTTTTACACAGGAGTTGGCAGAGGTCATCAAAAGAGCTCTAAACTCGATCTGAAGGGGACAAAGGGATAAAGCCAGGCTCAGTGGAAACAGGGCTGAGGGCAGCACATCAGTGTCTGTGGGATGGCGTGTGCCAGCGAGGTCCGTCAGCCTGCCATCCCCCGGGGCAGGGGTCGGAGTGCCCTGCGGTAGCGCAGGCGGGACATTGCCAGGCCAGGAACCACGGCAGCGCCTGGGAATGAGCTGGGGGTAATTGGGGCTCCTTGAAGGGATCAGTGGCCCCTCTGGAGCGATGGCCCACCTCCAGCAATGCAGGCAGCGTGGGCACTCACGGGACGAGCTGGAGCCTTTGTACAGCAGGACAGCTATGGTACAGTTGCCATCACGGAAACAAGGTGGGATGACTGGAACAACTGGGGTGCTGCATCCGATGGCTCTAAACTCTTCAGGAGGCACAGGCCAGGAAGGAGAGGTGGTGGAGTGGCCCTGTATGAGGGGGTGCTTCAACTGTCTTGAACTTAATGATGGTGATGAGGGGACTGAGTGTCCATGGGTAAGAATCAGGGGGAAGGCCAACAAGGCAGATATCGTGGTGGGAGTCTGGTACAGATCACCCAGCCAGGACCAAGAGTCAGACAGAACATTCTAGAAACAGCTGCAAGAAGTCTCACAATCCCTACCACTTGTTCTCGTGGGGCACTTCAACTTATGTCTGTTGGAAACACAACACAGTGGACAGGAAACATCCCAGGAGGTCACTGGAGACAGTGGAAGAGAACTTCCTGACAGAGCTGGTGAGGGAGCCAGCTAGGGAAGGCTCCCTGCTAGACCTGCTGTCACAAACAGAGAAGGACTTGGGGGTGATGAGAAGGTTGGAGGCTGTCTTGGGCATGCTCATCATGAGGTGGTAGAGTTCTCAGTTCATGGGGAAGAAAGGAGGAGGTTGTTAGAATTGACACCTTGGACTTCCAGAGGGCAGACTTTAACCTGCTGAGAAGACTGGTTGACAGTGTCCCTTGGGGGCCGTCCTGATGGGCAAAGGGGTCCAGGAAGGCTGCGCATTCCTCAAGAGGGAAATCCTGAAGGTGCAGGAGCAGGTCACCCCGGTGTGCCATGAGATGAGCCGGCGGGGAAGAGACTGGCCTGGCTGAGCAGAGAGCTGTGGCTGGAACTCAGGAAGAGAAGGAAAGTCTGTGGCCCATGGAAGAAGGGGCAGGAAACTCAGGAAGACTACAAAGATTTTGTGAGGGACAAAACCAGAAGGACCAAATCACAACTAGGATTTAATCTGGCTGCTGCAAGAAAAGACAAGTAAAAAATGTTCCTATAAATCCACTGACAGCAAAAGGAGGACCAAGGAGAATCTCCATCCTCTGTTGGATGTGGAGGGAAACAGAGTCAGCAAGGATAAGGAGAAGGCTGAGGTACTGAACACCTTCTTTCCCTCAGTCTTTAATAGTAAGACCAGTTGTCCTCTGAGTGCCCAGCCCCATGAGGTGAAAGACGTGGACAGGGAGCAGAATGAAGCCTCCATAATCCAAGAGGAAAAGGTCACCACTTAGACACACGCAGGTCTATCGAGCCAGATAGGATCCACCCAAGGGTACTGAGGGAGCTGGTGGAAGTGCTCACCAAGCCACTTCCCATCACTTATCTGCACTCCTGGCTAACTGGGGAGGTCCCAGTTGACTGGAGGTTAGCAAATGTGATGCCCGTCTACAAAAAGGGCCAGAAGGAGCATCCAGGGAACTACAGGCCTGTCAGTCTGACCTCGGTGCCAGGGAAGGTTACGAAGCAGAACATCTTGAGTGCAATCATGTGGCATGAGGCCCAATCAACCTGTGCATTTATGAGAGACAAGTCCTGCTGACTAACCCGATCTCTTTCTATGACAAGGTGACCCGCTTAATTGAGGGGATGGCTGTGGATTTTGTCTACCTGAACTTCAGTGAAGCTTTTGAACCATTTCCCACAGCTCCTCCTGGAGAAACTGGCTGCTCGTGGCTTGGCTGGGTGCACTCTTTGCTGGGTGAAAACCTGGCTGGATGGGCAGCCCCAAAGAGTGGCATGAATGGAGTTACATCCAGCTGAGAGCTGGTCACAGGTGGTGTCCCCAGGGCTCAGTGCCGGGGACAGTTCTGTTTAATATCTTTATCAGTGATCTGGATGAGGGGTCGAGGGTTCTCGCAGGAAGTGTGCAGATGACACCAAGTTGGGTGGGAGTGTTGATCTGCTTGAAGGTAGGAGGCTCTACAGAGGGATTTGTCCAGGCTGGATCAATGGACCGAGGCCAATGGGATGAGGTTCAACAAGGCCAAGTTCTGGGACCTGCCCTTGGGTCACAACAACCCCCTGGAAGGCTCCGGGCTGGGGCAGAGCAGCTGGAAAGTGCCTGTTGGAAAAAGACCTGGAGGTGTTGGTCAGCAGGTGGCTGGCGATGAGCCAGTGTGTGTCCAGGTGGTGAAGAAGGCCACCAGCAACCTCGATGGTATCAGCACTGCTGTGGCCAGCAGATCTAGGGCAGGAGTTGACCCCCTGGACTGGGCACTGGGGAGGCTGCCCCTCGAATCCTGGGCTCGGTTCTGGGCCCCTCACTCGCAGCAGGACATTGAGGGGCTGGAGCGTGGCCAGAGAAGGGCAGCGGAGCTGGGGAAGGGGCTGGAGAACAAGTCTGGTGAGGAGCAGCTGAGGGACCTGGGCTTGTTGAGCCTGGAGAAAAGGAGGCTCGGGGGGACCTTCTGGCTCTGACAGCTCCTGACAGGAGGTTGGAGCCAGGGGGGTTGGGCTCTGCTCCCAAAGAGCAAGTGACAGCTCAAGAGGAACTGGTCTCAAGTTGCCCCAGGGGAGGTTTAGGTTGGAGCTGAGGAACAGTTTGTTCTCCACAAAGGCTGTCCAGGGCTGTCCCAGGCTGCCCAGGGCAGGGGTGGAGTCCCCGTGATCCCTGGAGGGATTTCCAAGCTGTGGTGCTGAGGGCCAGGGGTCAGTGGTGCCCTGGCAGTGCTGGGGGAACGGGTGGATTATGATCTTAAAGGTCTACTTCAATAAAAGTTCTGTGATTTCCTTTGCACTCATTGGAGCACAGCTGGATGTGACATTCAGTTTTGGGCCTCAAGCACAAGAGACATGCTGATAAAATTCAGTGGATCTGGCAAAGAGCCACCAACAGAGTCAAGGAGCTGGAGCGTGGGTCCTGTGAGGGGCAGCTGGGGGAAGCAGGCTGTCCAGCCTGGAGAAGAGATGCCTTTGGGAGACCTGTGAGCAACCTGCTGGTACCTGCATGGAGGTTACCAAGAAGACAGAACCATGCTCTTTTTGCAGGTGCACAGCAGGAGAAGGAGCAAAACAGTCACGAGATGGAAGAGGGAATGCTCCAAGATGAGGAAAGAAAAAAAGTTTCACCATGATGACAGCCAGTCTCTGGACCTGGTGAAATCTCCATCCTCAGATGGAGGCTCAGAGGCTTCGGAGACTCAAATGGATAAAGCCCTGAGCAACGTGGTTCTGAATTCAGTGCAAGTCTTCTTTGAGCAGGAGGTGGAAGTAAAGATCTCCTGAAGTGTCTGAATTATTCTATGTAAATATCACACAAGAAGAATTCTTGAAATGTTTTTTAAAAATACAAAGAACGAGACAAATTCCCACAGTCCACCACCCAAACATAAATGGCAAAATTCCTGCCTAAAAATATTTGCACATATTTGCCATAATCAACAGTACTGCTTTAGTCAGCCAACTGGCACATTTACTCTTAGACATTGCTTTGGAAGCTGGTGAAATTCAGCACCTGGCTTCTTAGGTGTGACCCTTCCAGCAGCTGTAATATCTGTAGGCTAGTTCTATACTGAGAAATTCACCTTCCATCAGATCGCCCAGCCCGGGGGTGTGTGGGATACACCAGAGCCATCTGCCTCCAGGAGTAATTTAAAACAAATTTAAGAAGATCCAAAGTCAGCCTATTTCCTGACATCAAGCTAAAAACCATCATCACAGTGCTTGAGCTTCAAGAGCATTCCCAGTAAAGGCATGCAAGAACACAACAGTTGGTCTCCTCTCCCCTTCCCATTTGCTCTTCACCCTGTTAAGTCCATCAGCATGGCACCAAGAAGCCAGCCTGGTGCATACAGAGGTACGTAGCAAATACAAAACCAAACACATACACACGCACAAAGAGGAAGAGGCAAAGCATAAAGAAGCATGCACAAACCAAGAGCAAACATGCAAGCCTCTCTATTTGTGGTATCTGGACTCAATTAGGTGGAGAGAGATGCAGATAAAAACCATGCCAAGTTACCTTCAATGGAATAAGAATATTGTGCTGGGCTGGGCTGGCTTGTGGTTAACCCTGTAGTGCAGGTAAGAACACTGTGCTGACTTGTAGATGGAGTCTGAATTAAACCACTTTCAGGTTTCATACCTGGCCACAGTGCACCTGAATCAGATAAATTGGACCAGTTACAAACAAATATGCTGGGACCAAAGAGCATGCTGCTACCTCAGATTAAAATGTTTGCTCGTCACAAAAGCAAGTAACAAATCACACATGGAAAATGTTCAGTTTCTGCAGCAGCAAGTGCTGGCTGTCAGGCTGTGCAAGGATTAGAGCTGCTGGCACAAGTGGCTGAAAAAGAGAAAATTAAAAGCACCGACAAGACCCATTTCCAAAGCTTGCAACTAAAAATCTGTTAGTGTCATAGTAAGATTGCCTGCCACGTTGGTATGAAGAACTGCTAATCCCTGGGATCACTGGGTGAGCTGCACAGCACTGCAAGTGACCTCAGCTATTACACAGAGAGGCTGAGGCTGGTACCTGTTAAGGTCAAAGTCAACACTTCCACTACTTCACTGGCAATTGGGTCGAGTATTTCAAAACAAGCACAAGTCAGTAATTTTCTCAGACTGACAACAGCAAATATAGAGCTGAAAAAAAAAAAACCCACAACCAACCAAAAACTGGGGGGGGAAAAAAAGTTTAACTGTTTCTTCTGGATTTCCTGCCACTCTGGAAAGCTTTGGTATCACTAAGTGAAGTAGAGGGACAGCAACGTGAGTGTGATTCATCTGTCCAAGGCACACAGGCAGCGTGGTGGCTCAGGTGCCCTGTTAAGGTCTAGCGTACCATATCTGATCAAAGTAGCTCAGCTCAGGCTTAGGTCTTCAGGGTTTTGTTTGATGTACAGTCAAGTCAAAGGTATCTTGCTCTAGCCCCGGTTAGAAAGCAGGAATTGGTTGAGAGGATCTACTTAAAAACCAGCAGGAGTGTGCAAAGCTGAGGGACAAAGGACATTTGGAGCTAGACACAAAGTTCAGGGCCAGCAGGAAGACCCCCCCAGAAACCAGTACCCAGGCTGTGAAAGCCAACTGCATCCCTTCGCCTGCTCCAGCTGGCTCAGTCCGGGCTGCGAGCTCAAAGTGTCTTATGCAGAAGGTGCAGGAGACTCTACAGAGCTGGACAAGAGCAGGGACTCCCAAGAGCTTGCTCCATGCTGCAGTTTTGTCAGAATTAAATTCTGCAACGGCTCTTTGATTCGTTTACATACCTGATCTCAGCCTGTCACCTAGGAGTCACATTAAGTCATTCACCTTTCTATACAGCTGCACAAGGGGGTCGATTCTTCACCTCTCAACTGATGTCTTTGTTACTGTTTAAAACCTCTAGAACCGTTAGCAAACAGAAGAGAAAGACTGGTTTCAGAGAGACTGTAGATATATTGCAGGACATCCAGAATACAACCTATGAGAAACAGATCCCCTGAGGAGAGCGGGAATAGCTGTACTTGTTTAGTCTGGAAAGGGAGTGCCACAATCCGCGAGTGAGTGAGCAGTTTTTGGAGGGGACAGTAACCAACAGTTCCTTAAAGGGCAAGACAGACAGACGAGGAGCAGGCAGCAACACGAGACACTCACAGGACACACAGAAGTGCCTAATAACTATGTTCCCCAGAAAGGCTGTCCAGGACTGTCCCAGGCTGCCCAGGGCAGGGGTGGAGTCCCCGTGATCCCTGGAGGGGTTTCCAAGCCCTGGAGCTGTGGTGCTGAGGGAAACACAACCCAGCTCTGAATGCTGTAGGATAATTATCTCAAGGAGCATCACACCAGGTCGGCTGGCTGGATGCCAGCAGAAGGTGACACAGCTCGTGTGTTAAGGCATCTCTCAGCCCCTGCTGTCCACGACCATCTCTGTCCTCTCTCCGTACCGAGGTGTTCTACGTCCACACAGCCAGGCACACTCTTGGCCTGGTGGCACGTGTCCTTCCCTCTCCTCCTGCCAGGCAGCATCTATCAGCTAGCACAGCCTCAAGGATGAGAGAGGAAGGTGGGTGAGGGGGAACAAGACCCCTCCTCGTCCAACAGCAGCACTGCAGCTAGGGCTCAGGAATGTCCCAGGACATGTGTACACACGCAGGCTACCCCATCACTTGGGGTGGTTTCATGAACTCAAGACAAACCTACATCCACAGTGCAGCGTTACCAGCTTACAGCTACACACGTGCAGCATCCATGTCACTGCACTTAATTTAACGCTTCTTTAAGAGAATCTCTCCAGACCACAAGTTTGACCCATGCAGAACAATGCATTAAACACCATCAAAAAAGCATCACAGCAGGAGGAGAGGTGACAAACTGGCTAGAGCACAGGTCACCTCTTCTCCAAACGCAGCATCCCGACCGAGTGATCTCAAGGCTATGCTGGTGTCTGTCACCTCGCCTGAATTTCATACTTAACATTTTCCACCTGCTTCCTTCTGGACAGATAATTCACAGTGCCTTCTTTCTGGCATACAAACAGACAGACAGACAGTCATGCAGACCTCTGGAATAGGACCTTTGGTGCTGCTAAAACATCTGAGCAAGCTGGCCAGGTCCTCACCTGCTCAGTGGAGATTCTGCGAGTGAAACAACTTAGAGAGTTTCCTCTGCACTGTGCACATTCAGCCCATCACACCTCACAAGGTCCATCTGCCCAGTATGAGTGAGCAGGCAGCACTCCTCTGATTTCCAGTACTGGAAATAGGACTTTTAACATCTTCCTAATACTTAAATTCAGACTAAAAATTCAGGTATTCAACAGACTGCAAAACCCCCACCAAGACCTTTCAGTAACTGAATGCCTTTCAGAAGGTGTAGAAGTTCCTACGAAGTTAAGAGAAGATCCCAATCTTTTGCCTAGGTCTTCTGAAGAATTTCTCCTGTTCCGTTCAGAGTATAACACTGAAGCAGCTGAGTACCCCTGCATGCTAGAACCTTTGGGTGAAAAAAAACCCAGACTCCCCCAAACCAACACAGCCACTACCACTACCACCACCAAACCACTAACAAAACCACCCGACAACGTCCCTCCCCCTAAAAATGTTAGGAATAAGTCTAAAACACCTTTTTAAGCACCCTGGCCTAACGCCTCAAGGGAGCGTGCCACATATTTACCTTAAAAAAAAAAAAACCCCAAAAGCAAACCACACAACCCAGTAAAGCAGCTGAGAACATACGAAACAGAACAGCTCCAGTGCGCTGCCCACAACAAACCAGCAACAAACACCAACCAAAGGGAGCGAAGGGAAGCACCAGCCCCTCCTCAGACCCAGGGAGAATCAGGGAAACGAGGCACCGAAACCAAGGGGCAGGCACCCGGGGAGAGAAGCGTGTTCCAGGAAATGTAAGATGGGGTTGGGAATGGTTTGTAACAGACAATCGTGCATGTTTGCAACATGTTTGTAACATGTTTGTAACAGACAATCGTGTATGTTTGTAACATGTTTGTAACATGTTTGCAACATGTTTGTAACAGACAATCGTGTACGTTTGTAACATGTTTGTAACAGACAATCATGCATGTTTGTAACATGTTTGTAACAGACAATCACGACAACACCCAACACTACAAACGGACAAACAGACAAGGGAGAGAGCCATTAGAAAACTGTACTGGCAGCTGAAGAAGTGTGGACACGACATCAGTCTTCTCTGCACTGGTTTGGCTCTCCAGGGAAAAGCTCTCCTGGAGGAATGAAGGCAGCTCAGAAAACACACCAGGCAGAGACTTACGGCTCCCCAGGACATCTACCATGGAGCCAACTAGGTCCTTGCCCCCTCAAAATCCTGAGACTGTCATGACAGGCATTGGAGAGGGTTGGCTGGTTTTAAGTCTCTGAATGACAGTCATACTGCAACCTCCCTGCCAGGGGCTGAGCTAGAAATGGTGCTGGCAAAACATCTGAGCAAGCTGGCCAAGTCCTCACCTGCTCAGTGGAGATTCTGCGAGTGAAACAACTTAGAGAGTTTCCTCCGCACTGTGCACGTTCAGCCCATCACCCATCACACCATGCAAGGTCCCTCTGCCCAGCAGCAAGTGCCAACAGCCACCCAAATGACCCCACTGTCCCAGAGAGCCCTGAGTTGCTAATAAAACAGTCCAACACTTATAGAATCATAGAAAAGTTTCAGCTGGAACAGACCTTCAAGATCATCAAGTCCAACCTTATTCCCAGCCCCAACAAACCCACTGAACCCTGTCCCTGAGCACAGCATCTGCTCAGCTCTTAAACCCCTCCAGGGATGGGGACTCCACCAGCTCCCTGGGCAGCCCATTCCAGTGCCTGACAGCCCTTTCTGGAAAGAAATGCTCCTGAGATCCAGCCTGAACCTCCCCTGGGTCATCTTCAGGCCATCTCCTCTTGTTCTGTAATTTGTCACCAGGGAGAACAGACCAAGTCCTGCCTCACTGCAACTTCCCTTCAGGTGGCTGTAGAGGGCAATAAGGTCTCCCCTCAGCCTTCTTCTCTCAAGGCTAAACAGCCCCAGATCCCTCAGCCTCTCCTCACAAGACACACGTTCCAAACCCTTGACTGGCTTTGTAGCCTCTGGACCCTCTCCAGCACCTCAGCGTCCTTCTTGTAGAGAGGGCCCCAAACTGGACACAGTATTCAAGGTGCAGCCTCACCAAAGCTGAGTCCAGAGGAATGATCACCTCCCTGCTCCTGCTGGCCACACTAGTCCTGATCCAGACCAGGATGCCACTGGCCTTCTTGGCCCCACGGGCCACCTTACACCCTGCAAAGCTCCCATGTCATGGTATTCCAGCAATCAGCCAGAACAATGTAGCTCAGCACTACCGCGGGGCAATTGAGATTCAGGAGGCACTGTTTAACCAAGCCCTTGCATCCCTGTTACTACAAAACAGTAATTTTCTTCCCAAAACCACAAGAAAACTTCTTTTCATATATGCCAGGTGCATGTATATGTAAAAAAAAGAAAGGTATGTAGATTTGTTTTACATACTGACCTTTCTCACAACGATAACAAGTTGTACCATATTACTTTAAACAGTATTATTACTGTCACTTCTGCCTAATAAAACTGAGCCCAGTTGTATTATCTTCTCTACACCATCTTTCACAGTCACCACAACAAATCAATTGCTTTGGAATTTGTAAGTCCTTGCTCTGTCAGCAGCTAACAAAAGCCATAAACGTTGCTGGTTCAAAGACATCCAGTTCTTCAGCAAAGAAAAAAAAATCACCCTTTTACACCTTAAGATACTGAGATGGCAGCACTAGATGTAAATCTGCAAGAGGCTCTGCTCAAGCAGCTGTGCAGCACAGACCCTGCCCGGCTCTCTCAGCAGCACCCGTGCTGCTCTCCCAGCTCCCTGCAGGGAGGGGGATGCTCTCCCCTCTCGCTAGAGCTCGGTGCTAAGGGGCAAAACAGCCTCTGCCACCAGGCAGTTTTGAAAGCTGGCAGCATTCTACAATGTTTACATATGAAATCAAGCAGGGCAACATGAAAAATTTAAAGAGAAGCTAAAATGTTAATTTTTAATAACCAGTTCATACATGGGGGGGGGGGGAGGGAGTCATCATGTGGTCTTCTTCCCCAGTGCCTGAGACAGAGCACAAGGACAGGCCAGGCAGCTCCTTTTACTCACTAACCCACTCAGAAGGTAGGGTTTTTATTCTTTTTTTATTGTCTGCACTACTCATTTTCAACTCCCTTTGTACATCATGGAGAAAGATGGCAACTATCTTCTAAACCAGTCCAAGACCCCAGAGGTGTCCCTGCCTCCAGGCACTGTAAGGGAAGCACAGGGTGAACAGCTCAAACCCACCTGCTCAGCCAAGCAGGGCTCTTACCCTTCAAGCATTTGTAAAAACTGAAGTGGCTAACAGAGGGCTCAAGTGTGAGAGCAACTTAAGCAAACTTATTTGCCTAGTAAACACGGAGACATTTTAGCATGGAATCTTCATCTGATAAAAGATGAAATAATTAAAAAGCCTTAATCCTAGCCAGCAGAAAGGAAAGGAAAAATACTCTCAGCAGAGATGCCGCAGCATGCGGTCTTGTGTGATGCACTGACAAGGAAATTGCACAAGCACAGCTACACCACAACTGGAGAAAATTACGATTCCAAGCCAAGAACTATCCGGCAAGCTTCACGAGGAGACACCCAAACTAACGGCCAGGAAAACAGCTCTGTAAGAAACAGAACTTTATAACATGAAGTCCCATCTAGAGATCAGTAGCCATCTACAATTTAAGTGAGGTGTGTGCTCTGCTACAGACTCTTCTATCCAACACATCTGCTTAAGCTTAACATTGGCTTTATAATGAGACCCGAGACGGTACCTGCAGGCACCGAGAAGTCTTTGAGAAGTTATTTCTTACCAAAAGGAGGTAGTCCGTAGGTTTGGGTGGTCTGCGGGTAGATGGTGTAGGGCTGAGACTGCTGCAGTGCTTGGTACTGAGTCTGACCAGGGTAAGGGCTCATTGTTTCCGATACAGGTACAGAAAGGATATGTGCATATGGCCTTATTGAAAAGAAAGAACAAAAGTAAAAAAGAACTATTTACATCACGCATCTTCCAGCCTCCAAACCAGCAGACACCTAAAAAACTGCTTTAGAAAGAATAAACAATACACACTGACACATGCTCTTAGTGCAATAACCCCCTCGTGTTTCCCAACACGACAGGCTCTTGGTTTTACATGTGCTGCCTGGTTCTGCCGTGACACCAGGAGAAACCCTCCCCTCCACGATGCCAGAGCACCAGTGCTTATTCCAAGACTGGGAAAGGAGGGTGAGAACAAACTCCCTGTTCCAACAGATACGAGCCTCACACCTCCAAATCCTAAAGTCAAAATGACTGGAACATACAAAGAGCCTATGAAAAAGCAAGCACGGGGGATTAAGGTCTACTGTGCTGCAATGGGAAGAACTATTAAGATCCCTAAACATGGTGAATGATGAGAAAATCCTATATTCACCTTATATTAATTTATGTCCAGTTTGTTTATTCCTCAAATATTATGGGCATTATTCAACAAGACTATTGTGTTGCTAACTACTTGAAGGCATCACTTGCCTTTATTTAGTGATCATAAACCAGCAGCCACTGAAGCCAAAGGGTGACTTCCATCAGCTTCAGCAATGATTAATTCAGAGAGAAGTTACAGAATTCAGTAACAATCATTGGACTTACTTTGCAGAATACATTTGTGAGGTATAATCATTCGATGACCTTGGGATATAATCAGTGCATGTCATAACTGAAAAAAAAAGCAGTGTGAATAAATTACATAGTCCATTTCAAAACCCAACAAATAATGACAATTGTATGTGAGCATACACAGCACATTTTAGCAGAGACACAGGATTTACAAAGTTTTTCAGTGCTTTCAGTATCTGTTTCAAAGCAAATTCTCAAAAAATGCACTCAAACCAGCACAGAAATGTTTTTCTTGCCAGTTCACAGCAGGCAGATGATTCAGTCAGTACTATTTCTCCCTTTCTAACGGTGCTCTTTCTCTTACCCATTGGCACTGTCACCTTTTGCAGTTCTCATGATAAAACTTTGATTTCAGTCCTGCTCAAAACCCTGCATGTGCCAAAGGATCTTAATCTATGCCAAGCTTAACATTCCTTTTCTGTCTCCCAGAGCAGGGGCCACAGCAGATGCTTGTTTTGCCAAGCTCTCCTCTTCCCCTTCCCTTTTCTATGTATCCTACCCATAGCATGGCTCCAACAGCCTGTCTTTCCTTCAAAAAGGGGTGGCTTCCAGCTCAACAAACTTAATCCCACATGTCAAGTGACAGCAGGCTGAGCTACAGTGCATAAGGCTTAGAGTACAACTTCAGCTGACCTCTAAAGTAATTTGGCAGTTACATTTAAGGGGATGTTGCCATTTTTCTGCTTGAATAAACCCACAGCAATTACACTCTCAAGCTGGTAAGGCAGAGTTGCTCAGGATGCAAATCCAAGGAGGAAACGTTCACAACCTTCTCAGCACCAGCCATGGCTCTAGTATACCCCGTGTGAGACAGTCTCAATTACAGCATTCGGGGTCAGGGTGGAGAAGGGGGCTTAAGCAGCTCTAGAGCTGTTAAAAACCCCTCCTGGATTCAGATGAGCTGACCTCATAAATAAGCTGTCCATCAAACTAGGAAATGCAGGAGGTGGCACAGAATCTGTCCCATGCTGTAGTGCAGGATGCTGCAGGGATCTCCAAGCTGGTTGACTTTTGTTCCAGTAAATCCGTGCAGCACGTGGGTTTATCAGTTTGGCTCTACAAGCACCGTACCCAGATTCTTCTCGCACACAGCTGTGCTGCTGCACATCCAGCTTATTCATCTGAAGCCAGTCTGGAAGCAGGAAAAGCACCCAGGTCCCAGTCCTGCCATGGAGGGGGATCCAGGGGCCTGGCCACCTCCCTCTCCCTTCTGCAGTGACTTGAGGAACACCCTTCAGAAAGCAGGTCCCCCAAGGGTGACAGCATACTCTGCCTTGGGATCTGCTCCAGATGCCAGGGGTGTGCTCCAGGTCAGGCTCTCTGCCTGCCAGTCCTACCACGTTATTGCTCTCGTATCAGCACGTCGTTAACTCTCTTATTAGCTACATCCACTAAGGGGAGCAAGTTCAACAGGCAACCCTAACTCTGTTCTGCTGCCTAAATAAACTCCTCCTGGTGTAATCCGAACAGCTGAGAAATACAAACCATCAGCCACACGGTCTGAATCTTCTGAACGCTTCCTGAATCGCCTCTCTGGGGTCTGCCTTTACTCACGGTGTGAAGCTCGTGTAGCACAACGACACCACGGGAAACTCAGGCTGGGCACTTTGGAACTAAAGGCTTTCACTCAGCACTTGTCAGATATTCAGCTATTATCACACCCCTCCTGCAAAAATGGCTGGGTTTTGGTTGGGGTTTTGTTTTAAACAATGCCAATATTCATCCAAATAGGAATGTAGCAGTGCTGCTTCTGGACCTCTTATTTACAAAGAGTGAGGGAGCAGTGTAAATATAGAAACATAAAAAACCACACCAAGACTACTGCATCCAACCTCTGGAGCTTGTAAATGGTTTATCTGACTAGGCAGCAGATTTTGGAGGCTAAAACTTCCACTAATTCCTGCAACTGCACCCTGACAGCACAGGGGTGGAAACAGCAAAGATCCCTTAGCACTGGAAGGTGACACACTGCCTATGTTCAGTAAGTGTTGGCAGGCAAAGCCATTCTACACAGGAATCCTACTTTCATAATAACCTCCAGCCCTCTTTTTCCTCTTACAATGCAATCTTTTCATTTTCTGCCTCAGTTTCCTCTCCTTTGACTTCATAAGGAATTTCTGCAGACAATCACACAGTTCAGAGTCTAAGATTAAGTGAATGGCATATTGTTACAAAAGACCCAAACAGCTGTGTAGAGACAATGATTCATAAAAATAACACCTTTTACAACAGGCATAGTTGTTGATCAACTCAAACCACAAGAAAAATCATATATAAGGTGGATAAGACATCACAGTGCTCAGTAGCAAGTTGCAGGGGCAGGGACACAGAAATACATGAGAAAGAGATTTGCTTACCATCAGGCTTTAACACTTGGTAAGCACCACAGCAAACTTTTACTTTATAAGTGACAGTGAGCACAGGCTAAGGATTAAAAGGAGGAGATAAAGCTTGTGCTCGGTGAAGTAATGAGACCAGTGGAAGAAATGAGGACAGTGGGAGCCAAACTCCAGAAGGTACTTACTCTCACTGGACATGGGAAGGTTTGAACCAAGGCTTGAAGGTTCAGGTTTCTGATCGCTGACCTCTGCGTTGCTCACATGACTGCCAGGACAAACAAAGGCTAATCATTAGCATAATGAGCTCTTAAATTAACATCCCTGAGCATCATAACACCTGGATTCAACCTTCCTAACCAAGGCACCTAACCGCTCTTAAGAGAAACCGGCTCTGCACAATCTGCTATTTCAGAGATCCCAAAGCTGCAGCCAGAAAGGAGTGAGACTGGGTGAGAGAAGCAGCGCTGCAGACACAGAGGGCAGGGAAGGAGGAGGGGAAGGAGGTGTCCCAGACACCCCTGCAGCCCATGGTGAAGACCACAGTGAGGTAGGGTGTCTCCCTGCAGCCCACGGAGGTCCACGGTGGAGTAGATATCCACCTGCAGCCCCGGGGGACCCCACACCACAGTACGTGGCTGTGGCTGAAGGAGGCTGTGACCCCGTGGGAAGCCCGTGCTGGAGCAGGCTCCTGAGAGAGGAGCTGCCACTGGAGCAGGTCTGCCAGCGGGACTTGGGACCCCATGGGCGACCCGCTCTCCAGCAGTGTGTTCCTGAGGGACCGGAGTCTCTGGAAAGGACCCACGCTGGAGCAGTCCACGAAGAACTGCAGCCCATGGGGAAGACTCACACTGGAGAAGTTTGTGGAGGACTGCCTGCCCTGGGAGGGACCCCACGCTGCAGCAGGGGAAGGGTGCGAGGAGCTCTCCCCTTGAGGAGGAAAAAGCAGCAGAGAATGTGTGAGGAACTGCACACAGCCCCATTCCCTGTCCCCCTGCACTGCTGAAGTGGGATGAGGCAGAGAATTCGGGAGTGAAGTTGAGTCTGGGAAGAAGGGAGGGGTGGGAACAAGGTGTTTTAAGATTCAGTTTTATTTCTCACTGTCTGACTCTGATTTGATTGGCAATAAATGAAATTAATTTCCTCGAGGCGAGTCTATTTAGCCGGTGATGGTAATTGCTGAGGGATCTCTCCCTGTCCTTATCTCAACCAATGAGCCCTTTGTTATATTTTCTCTGGCTGGTGAGGGGGAGTGAGGCTTAACTAAAATGCAAAATTGGACTTTTCTCCCCTAAAAACCTTTATAACCAAAATCACTGGCAATCTTTCTCAATACTAGGTGAACAGACTTCCATAATAAAGCACGTTTTGCAGGAAAATAACATCTTCCTACACAGACTCAGGGTATTTGTGTACTATTATTCTCAGTGGAAAAAAACTGCTGTGATTCTGTGGCACAGACAGCCAATCTGTGGCTGGCAGATGGCAGCCTGCGAGCAGGTCGAGAGCTGCTCACTGCTGTCACGTCCTGGGGAAAAGGTAATAGATAAAATAATGTTTCTGACCATACTACACCAGCCTCTCTCACTGCTTTTCTTCAATGTATGCTCTTGGGACACATCCGTCTGATTCTCCATCGTTTACAACTTGTCAGTTCTCACAGACTCAAGAGAAAAAATTCTCACTTGCACCACATCTGCCTTGCCCCACCGAGAGCATCCTGCAGACCCTCCCGGCAAGCAGAACAAGCTGTATTCACAAAAGCATTAGGAATCTTAGCTATTTAATGCTCCCCAGAGAGACAACCCTCACTGGGTACAGCTCTTGCCATTCCCTCTTCCAGAGTACTGACACTGGCTGAGAATCAGGCTGCTGAGAAGAAATAGGTGATACATTATTTTACACCATTCCCTAGGTCAAACTTCAAATCATATGTGCTTATATCAAAACAGAGCCAGAATGTTTAAGCAGGTTAGAAACGGAATCTTCTGCCTCTGCCCCATTCTGTCTTTAAATACTATCCAAGGATGTTCACACTCAACCGGAGGCTCCCGGTGCCTGCGGCAGAGCCGTGACGCTGCAGAACGGCCATCACTCACCCCTGCATGGTCAGTCCTGCCTGAGCTGCCCTTGGCTCTCCTGGAGCCAACAGGGGAAAAACAAACAACCCTCCTACGATGTGGTTCATCTCTCCTCATACTGGCTACAAAAGGAGCTCAAAGTGATTATCTCAGATTTCTAAACTTTAGGCGTAACACTGAGTTCCACAGGGTTTGCTCACTGCTTCCTGGGAAGCATTCTCTTTATTTTTTGTTTAAATAAATGTACTAGTGTCCTCATCTCATTGGGATGTCAGTAAAAACAGAGATTAACTCCTATATACAATATACATCAGAAAGCACCTGCTGAGCTTAAGAACAGTACAACACAACAGCTTTACACAGAAGAGGCTATTAATTTGTGTGTTTAATTTCTCAAAAGTTATCCACAGAGTTTTGCTGAGAATCACAGCAGATATTAAAACAGTCCGAGTCTCACCAGGATAAATGCATGTTACGTGCAGTACATGACAGTCTCATCAGACTCTGAAAAAGAGGATGTTTGATGATGCAATTAAGACTCTTTGTAGCCACTTTTACAAAGCTCAATACCAAAGGGCCAGGTAATTTTTCTTTTATGGGGAGCTTAATCTCAAAATTACATCAGATACAAAAGTGACTTATATGTGCCCTGTGTCTGTGAAAAATAAGACAATATGCAAGCTTCCCAGATAGAAGCCTGTAGTGATAAAAAAAGAGAAAACCATTATGAACTGTGCCACGCTAAAATCCAATTCAAAATTACATACCTCAAGCTTTGTTCTCTGGATTCCTGCATCTTGGCTTTTTTCACCTGCAAAGACAAAAACGTTCAGGAACTAACGGGAGCTGCCCCGGAGAGAAGCTGTGCAGGCAGCCCGGGCTCCTTATTGCCCGAACCCAGAAAGCCTGGCCCTGAACCGCGCAGAGAACCAGGCTACCCGGGGGCTCTGCGCCTCCAAACCAGCTGTCTCCCCAGGAGAACACCCGTGCTGACATTGAACGTGTTAGTGAAGCTGCCATGTCACGTAACGGGTGATGGGATAGACAGCCACAAACAGCTGATAGGGACAATCTGATGGAAATTTAATAAAACAGCTATAAATTTTAAGTAAATATTATTCTGTGTAGGTTCAGCACAACTGCCATAAACGCGCGTCTTTCGCTTCCCCTCCTATTTATCTAAAGGTAGGAGTCTGAATATTTCTGTCTGTAATAAATCAGGAGTTCGATTTTCCTTTGGGAGGAAAATCAAGACAGCATTTCTTCTGGGCTTGCCGGTGGCCAGCGGGATCCAGCTCCTGTGCAGGGTACTGCAGAACAGAAAGCACTGGCTTCACCACAAACGGGGGTTTCTGCCCGCAGGCGACAAACCCCACTTTGAAATCCTCAGCAGGTGACGGCAGGGTTAGTGTCAGCAGCCTGGAGTCTTGAACAAGACACTCCTGTGGTACGCAGGCTCTTTTTCCCCCCAGCCTGCTCCCTGGAGCATCCGGCCTTCTGTGTTTCTGGAGCATGTTCAGATGCCAAGCTTGCTGCCTCAGTCCCCAGCTGCACCCCAGCCCCTGCAGGGCGCTGGGCAGACAGAGGGCGCTGCTCAGCAGTGTGCCCGGGAGGGTACGTGTTGGGCACCGGGGGCAGGGGCTGGAGCCCCCAGCCTGGGTCCCGAGTCAAAGCCAGCCTGCTGCCAGGCAGCAAAGCTGCCAGCAGAAACGCCTCACTGCGCTACTCGGGTTTGTCTCCCTCAGGAGAGCGCAAATAAAGCGACAGGAAAATGCAATTTGTGCGTGAGAGCTCAAAACAGGCTCGAAAATATTCCTTTTTAAAGTAAAGTACTAGAACACAGGTAAATTCCTGTTGGGCAGGGGAGATGGGAGGCAGAGGTACAAGAAAGAATGAAGACTGAAGGCAGCAGCAAAGGCAAAGGAGTAAGCAAACAGCAAGGATGGAAAGGAGAAAGCTGAAAGGACAATCTTCTCTCCCTGCTGAGGTTCCCAGTATTGGAGAGCTCAGCCTGCTTTCCCCCGTACCAGTCCTGCTAGCAGCCATTCCCTCCAGCACCTCCCAGCAGAACACTACAACCTTCATCAGCACTCATCACACGTGCAAAAAGGACAAAAACAAGGACAACAGCCTATGGCAGTACAATGGCTTTGATATCACAGAGCCTCAAATCATTTATCATTTCAACCTAAGCGAAGAGCTGGTGACACTGGCATTGGTGCTAACTCCTGTTGGGGTTCTTCAGCCCCACAGCTTCAGACTTCCTCAGAGCCCTTCTCCTGCCTGGCCAGGAATGCAGACCACTCCTGGCCCCCACTGCCACAATGTCCAGGAGCTGCATCAGCCTTCACACCTAAAGCTGACCCGAAATACAACACCCAGGGAACACGGAGCAGCGTCCTTCAGCTGCCCCCGGACCGGGTTATCAGAGCATGGCTGCTGCCCATCCTCAGCTCCTTCTGGCATCCTCCTGTCCTGTGCTCCAGCTCTTCCCTGGGACCCGAGCAGAGACCTCAGCCACCAGCACTGCCCTGGACAGCTCAGGGTGCCCACTGCCCCAGCGGGGTTCTTAAGGAAAGGAGATAGAAAAAAAATGAATCACATCAGAAAAAGCAGCAGCAAACCGCTTCAAAACAAAATCCCATTGAGGATAAACCCAAAAATTAACTGAGAGTTGGCAGCTTGAATTTCAGGCTTCCCAGGAGGCATGCTGCTGTTTCCAGCGAGGCACTCGCTCAGATTCGGCTTCTCCATTTCCCTAGTTTAGGGGTTTTCAATACGGGAGGCAGACAGCAAGACCAGCTCGCTTCCCAAACCAAAACAGCACAGCACGCCCCCTCCCCTCCCAAGAGCAGCAAGGTTTTGCAAGAACACGGGGGGTTTATTCTGTTTTCATCATACTCAGAATGGAGCGGCTGTTCCTAAAGTACTTCTGGACAGTCAGGACTTGAGCTCAAAGCTCTGCTCTGCTGCTTTGGACCGACTCTGGTCCCTGGACCAGACCTTGTCTTGAGGGGTGTCTGCACCTCAAGGCCCCCTGTGCTCTTCCGATGGGAGATCTTTCCCTCTACCAGAAAAGTGCCCTTGCTGTTATAGAGAGAAGAGCATTTTGCATGAGTTTTCCTTGAAGTCAATAACTTCCTCTGACTCTCAGGAGAGGTTTCATGCTCCCCTCAAGCGGCTCTGGCACACGGGCCAGCCGGTGTGAGCACGCAGCGCCAGGCAGCAAAGCAGCAGTTTAGAGTTGCAGTCTGCAACGTCCCTGCCCCAAGGAGCCAACCTTGCCTGGTCCCCATCTCCGCAGATTTTGAAAAGAAAATCTCCCTAACATCTTAATGCTACGCAGAAGCATTTACAGACCCTTAAAACTTCAGTGGGATGCAAACCCCGTTTTCAACCCATCACTAATCAATGACATTTCCACAAGGAATTAAGTGGGAGTCATAAAACATGGGCTTGGAAAGCATCTTCTCTGCCTCCTGACACAATTTAATGCAGGACCAGCACCCAGGAGCAGTAACTTCAGGATGGTGTTCGGGTCATAAGGAGGGAGAGTGCCATGAGACGCTGAGCCCTCCATCACCACACTCAACCTAAACCCTGTGTGGGGCACCTCTTCATCCTCTCCCACATCAGCCCTAGAAAAGGCTGCGGAAGCTTCTTCAGATGCCTTCCAACACACACTGCCTTCTGCAAACCTCTGGAAAGACACTTAGAAATGTCTCATCTCCTCTCAAGAGACAGAATCCCAGTCTGAAGACTTTGTGCCAGAGAAGTGAATTCATTCCTTTAAAAATAAAAAAGTGAAAAAAAAAAGAAGAGGAGAGAGGAGAGGAGAGAGGAGAGAGAGCGGAAAGAGAGCGAAAAGAGAGCGAAAAGAGAGCGAAAAGAGAGCGAAAA
>JANVCC010000120.1:359001-379898 GCA_025345505.1 Todiramphus chloris collaris | reverse complement strand
CCAGGCTGATGGAGGGCAGCTCAGCTCCGGCCTCTCCTGCCAGGCTGTGGTGGCTGCAGCACCCGAGCCCAGGGAGGAGGCCGCGGGACGAGGCCGCTCTGGCTGCGCTGGTTTCTCTCCAGCAGCCTCCAACGGGGCCAATCCTGCCCGCTGCCCATCGGCTGGATCCCGGCCCAGGGCAGCGTCCCGCCCCACGGCCACCCCGAGCCCCAGCAGGTGCCACGAGCCATCTCCCCGCCCGGGAGCAGAGGGACGCAGGGACACCCCACCCAGGGCTTGGCTTTCCAAGGAGCACGACCCAGGGCCTCACACCGGCTTAGCCTGAGCCACCTCAGAACAGTGAGCAGCGAGCCACGGACAAAGCCCATTTTTAAACCCTGAGGAGAAACAACACTGAGTTTTTTCTTTTTGGTGGCATCTCGAAATTCAACTTTTAACTCGTACAAAACATGAGGCAATTGCGCTTCAGACAAGCTTATCCCACAGTTTCTATTGCAGAGATTCCGAACTGTGAGCACAAGAGAGGAGACAGCAACGATCTTCAGGATCCGCAGTCCCAGAGAGCCCAGACGGCTGCAGCTGCACCCAGCAGAGGGGCTGCCAGCGGAGCTGGCGGGCAGGAGAACAGCACCCGCGTCACCCCGGCCACCCAAAGGGGACCCACACTGGCAACTGACAGCTGCGGGGACAGCCGCGCTTGGACACATCTCCATCTACAGATCTGCTGCTATTTCTGTGGGGCGGTGTGAGGGAGGTCTGAAAAGTAGATTCTGGCGGTAAGAATATTTCTGTGGGCCACTGGGCCCATGAGTGAGGAAGCCAGTATAAAATGGAACTGAGAGTGTGACAAGACATGACCTCGAGGGGGCAACCAGACCTCGAGGGGGCAACCAGACCTCGAAGGTGCTGCGGCAAGGAAAGAAACACTCGGAAAAATGAAGCAAGCATTATGCTTCTGAAAACCACCAAAATAACAGGCTTTGTTCCTTTTCTGGGGTAGAATTGAAGATTACCTCGTTATGTGTGAATTATACACTGAAAATTACCTTGCGAAATGTGAATGAAAGAACGCTTTTGATTTAACCCAGACCGGTTTTGAATAGCTGTCCTGCTTTAATTCCAGCTTGCACAGAACACCAAGGTAAAATATCAAGGCTAGGTGTTTTCCATGGCATTTGCTTTTGCTTGCTCAGTTTCTAGAGGCACGTTCTCTACACTTCAAGCAGGAGGCAGGGCGGCGGCGATCAGAGCCAGTCCTCTGTTCCGCCCAACATCGCTATGCCACCAGTTCCCTGCTCAGAGCCCCGCTGAGCTACGGGCAGCTTCTGCCACCGAGTCCTATTTTAAAAATCTCAAACTGCCAAAGTCTAGCTCGGTCAGACTCTCTCCAACTAGATACTGGAGATACAGGTTCTGAAAGTCACCCACCATCCGCATCAGCCCAGGCTGCTGTTTGTTTTCATTCTATTCTTTTTAAGCCCATCTACCTTGCCTCTGAATATAAAATTTCAGCTGAGGAGAATTCTTCTCTCAAGTTGCAAATAATTAAAGCCAAAGATACTGTGATAAAACCAACAAGAAGTAATTATACTGATTAGAAAAAAAAAACGGATTGAATGTGGTTTCAGATTACTTTAAAATAACCACTATTTCCCTAAGAACAGAGCTTTCCGTAAGATAATGAAATTGTAGCTAGTAAAAACAAAGTTAAAATAAAATCATAGAATCGTATTATCATAGAATTGGTTTGGCTGGAAAAGACCTTAAACACCATCAATTCCACCCGTTCCCCCAGCACTGCCAGGGCACCACTGACCCCTGGCCCTCAGCACCACAGCTCCACGGCTTGGAAACCCCTCCAGGGATCACGGGGACTCCACCCCTGCCCTGGGCAGCCTGGGACAGCCCTGGACCACCCTCAAGGGGAAGAAATTGTTCCTCAGCTCCAACCTAAACCTCCCCTGGAGCAACTTGAGACCAGTTTCTCTTGAGCTGTCACTTGCTCTTTGGGAGCAGAGCCCAACCCCCCTGGCTCCAACCTCCTGTCAGGAGCTGTCAGAGCCAGAAGGTCTCCCCTCAGCCTCCTTTTCTCCAGGCTCAACAAGCCCAGGTCCCTCAGCTGCTCCTCACCAGACTTGTTCTCCAGCCCCTTCCCCAGCTCCGCTGCCCTTCTCTGGCCACGCTCCAGCCCCTCAATGTCCTGCTGCGAGTGAGGGGCCCAGAACCGAGCCCAGGATTCGAGGGGCAGCCTCCCCAGTGCCCAGTCCAGGGGGTCAACTCCTGCCCTAGATCTGCTGGCCACAGCAGTGCTGATACCATCGAGGTTGCTGGTGGCCTTCTTCACCACCTGGACACACACTGGCTCATCGCCAGCCACCTGCTGACCAACACCTCCAGGTCTTTTTCCAACAGGCACTTTCCAGCTGCTCTGCCCCAGCCCGGAGCCTTCCAGGGGGTTGTTGTGACCCAAGGGCAGGTCCCAGAACTTGGCCTTGTTGAACCTCATCCCATTGGCCTCGGTCCATTGATCCAGCCTGGACAAATCCCTCTGTAGAGCCTCCTACCTTCAAGCAGATCAACACATCTGCCTAACTTGCTGTCATCTGCACACTTCCTGCGAGTACCCTCGATCCCTCATCCAGATCACTGATAAAGATATTAAACAGAACTGTCCCCGGCACTGAGCCCTGGGGACACCACCTGTGACCAGCTCTCAGCTGGATGTAACTCCATTCATGCCACTCTTTGGGGCTGCCCATCCAGCCAGGTTTTCACCCAGCAAAGAGTGCACCCAGCCAAGCCACGAGCAGCCAGTTTCTCCAGGAGGACGCTGTGGGAAACGGTGTCAAAAGCTTTACTGAAGTCCAGGTAGACAAAATCCACAGCCATCCCCTCAATTAAGCGGGTCACCTTGTCATAGAAAGAGATCGGGTTAGTCAAGCAGGACTTTTCTCTCATAAATCCATGGGCTGAGTGGGACTCACCACCTGGTTGTCCCTCATGACGGCACTCAGGATGATCTGCTCCATAACCTTCCCTGGCACCAAGGCCTATAGTTCCCCAGATCCTCCTCCAGCCCTGGGCCCCATAGACTTGTGTGTGGAGGCTTCATTCTGCTCCCTGTCTTCCAGTTCATGGTGCTGGGCAGTAAGAGAACAACTGTGCTTACTGTTAGACTGAGGCCAAAAGGGCATTAAGTACCTCAGCCTTCTCCTCATTCACCCCCACATCCAATGAAGGATGGAGATTCTCCTTAGTCCTCCTCTATGCTGCCAATGTATTGACAGTATTATTTTTTTCTCTTTTACAGCAGCAGCTGTAATGTTGTGTACCCACATTAATGCCATCTGTGCGGTTATGTCCACTTCTTGATTACTGAAGGCTAGCACCTTACCATAAACAGCAATGAATGTTTGAATTAAGCAGTAGAAGACTCTAAGCTTCCAATATTTACCAGTGGAGCATTTCATGGTGATGTGTCCCAGGCCGCTACACTATGTGCAGATGGGACTGGAGAGAGCAGCCAAAGCCATGGAAGCCATCGCCCAACCAGAGCAGGGCTTCCTTGCAATCTGCTTTCACTCCGTGCCCCTCACCACGTGACAAAGTGCTTCTTCTGGAGAAGAGCAGAACTCGGCACAGTGGGATGTGGTATATCCTGCCCCCACCCACATTATTTGTTCTTCATGTGATTAAAAACATCCATAGAAATAAATACAAACAGCAGCAAGAGAAGGGACACGTGCCGACACTACCATGCGCTGCAAAGCTACCGAGTGCTTTCTGTTCCGAAGGTTTACGATTGAAGTTCCCATCTCCAGAGGCTCCCGGGCACCCCTGGCAAGGGCAGCAGAGGCTCCTGGGCACCCCTGGCAAGGGCAGCAGCCCGTATCCCTCCACATCAAGGGGAGCAGCTGGAGCAGTTCGGCCCCCTTGCTCCACGGGGATGTTTCCTTAGTGTTACCCTTCCCCTTCCCTCTCAGCATTCCTGCAAACACTTCTGGTAATACCTCAGCAGCCAAGCTGGTGAAATATTTCCAACTCGGTGCTCAACACAGCCAAAGTAGTGTCCTGACCAGCCCAGGGGACAAACCCAGCCCACTGCCCACTCCCCCACGATCTCTCTTCAGGATCTGGCAAAGACAGGCGTTCTCTGAAGTTTTGAACGACGTCCCTTTTTTCTTTGTTTGTTTGTTCGTTTTTAAACAGCTTGATTAAGGATCACAGGAAATGACAGCTTCATCCTGGTTCCTAGATTGGTCTGTGTAATAAAAGAGCCTCTTGAGGGGCAGAGATGAGTTAAACAATTTTGTGCACTAAGCCCCATGTTAACAGTTGGACTTGATCTTGAAGGTCTCTTCCAACCAGAACGATTCGATGAGTCTATGCTTTCCTCCTTCAGGCAAAACCAAGGCAAGGGAAATTCTGTAGGAAGCTGTACCATCACAATGCTGCAAACAAAATGAGCGAGTAAACACATGCCTGGGTGCGGAACACCTTCTGTCTGGTGAGTGCGAACACAAACTCAGAGATACTTCAAAGGAAAGGGGGTCGCAGCAGTTAACACACTGATGCATCTCCAGTGACAGAGAGGAGGGGCCCACCTTCTTCCCTCCTCCCCTAAGGAAGGAAATCCTACAAATCATTTGCTTTCAGGAGCAGACCTGCAAGCAACACAGGGAACGATCTCCTTCCCACACTGCTCACAGGTTCAGTTAGAAATATCATCCCAAGGCTGCAGGTTCAGCACCGACGGTCGCCCCACAGCTGCCAGGCAGGTGATAGGAGCATTAATCTGCTCTTTGGAAAGGCAAGTGAGGCAAGAGGGAAAAGGAACTCGGGTGCCTAACTTCAAATTGTGATTCCCCCCAATCCTTTCTAACGCTGCCACCAAAGCTCCTCAGAGAACAGCCTCTCTCTTCAAAACACTTCTTAAGAAGTCCCTCGAGAATCCACCTCCAGAGCACCCGAGCTCAAGCCTCGCTACCGACACCCACCCTTTTCCGAGCACCCTTCTCTGCTGGGCTCCCTGTGCAGCAGCAGCAGCAGCAGCCGGATCTCACGGCTTTGGCAAGCCGAGCGCAGCCCGGGGCAGGGGCTGGCACCGCGCACGCCCCCGCACACCCGCTCGCCGGGCACACAGCGCGTGGGTATTTGCAGAACAGTGGCGAGGGCAACAAAGAATAAATCTTTGCCACTGGATTGTTTACTGCTTGCTCGCCGTGCTCTCTCTTCCCTTCTTTATTAACTGGGCAAATAAAGCCTAATAAAAGTGAGGGGAAGGCAGCCTACCTGCCCTGGTAGGTGCCAGCATCCCGGACAATCTTCCAGGACTGTGTTTACGGGCTTGAAAAATCATGGTTTGATTAAAATTTCATCCTCTTCAAATGGGGAAAAAACCCACACAAAACAACAACAAAACAAAGCAAAAAAACCCAAACAAACAAAAAAAACCCGAAACCAACCAAACACCCAGGCAGTGTTTGTAAAGTGAAAAAATTAGTGGCATTAAACGCGCAATGCAAACAGAGCTGCACCCTAAGCAACGCCTGGCTCCTTAACAGGAATTTGCGACTGGTTTTTGAAGCCCCGAGGGCTGGCAGCTCTCCGCTGGAACGGGGACACAGCCGCAGCTCGCTCGCCCAGCTCTTACGCAATTTTGTTACATTTCATCTTGAAACACGGCAGGGATTTTTTTTTCTGTTTTCACAAAAGGAAAATTTGGAAATAACAACTTTATCCCTGAGAAAAACAACTCCCACCGAGCCCAGAAGCAAGGCAGCGATTTCTTCTCGGTAGATGTGCCCAGCAGAGCTCACGCGGCACGAGAACACGGAACCGCTGTTAAGCTTTCAGTCACAAAACAAAGCTCAGTAAAGTCTGTGAGCATAAGAAAAGCAGAAAAACTGACTACCTCCTCTGTTCCCCAGGAGTCAACTAGCAGTGAGACTCAAGAGATTTTCTTCCTCAGGACCACAAAGGATAAGATAGCTGGTGTCTCGTGGCTCGCACAGTCTTGTGTTTTAGATAACTGATAAATAGGTGGCAAATCTCTAGAGCTGCAGCTTCGGAGGAGAAAGATGCTGCTTGTCTTAAAAGCTTTTTCAACCAAACTTTCAAACAGCAGAGTATGCTGCTGTTAATTTCTAGAAGTCAATTCAGACATACTCAGATAGATTAGGAAATTTCCTAAATAAAAGATGGAGAATTTTAATTCTCGAACAGTCAGACAACAAATCCGCAACATATTAACCACAAAATAAAAGGTATTATTTACATTATGCAGCTCTACATTTTATTTTCAACAAAAGGATTTTATCAATACATGTCAAAAAGCCATAAAGCTACCACCAGAGGCTACCAGGAAATGAACCTATAGTTCTATCAGAGAAACCCTTTCAGTACTCGACTTTCACCATGATTTGACATGTGACTATGGTAAGTTTACTTCTTTCTTTTGTTATTTCGCATTAGAGGCAGCCATGGTATTTATCACAGCGCAATCAGTTCTGAGAACATCTGTATCTATTTGTGTCTTAGCAACAACAGTTGCTAGAGTAACCTGCTCAAAAAAATTAAAGAATAAAGTACTGGATATTTTGAGATTTTTTTTTTTTTTTACTGGGAGAAAAAGCAGTTTAAGTGATGATGTTCAACACCCAGCTGCTCGCTAAGAGCCACTGCTTTTAATTAATTGGATTTATTACCCCATTTGCTTCACACAGCACCAGTCTTGCTGGCAGAGGCAGGTGGGAGCACAGCAACACCCTGCTGGGTCAGACAAAAGGGTGCATCCAGCCCAGCCTGCCGTCTCCAAGAGCAGCACCAGCAGATGCCAGCGGCAGGGAACACGGGAGCCTGGCCTCTCTCTGGCACCCCCCACACGTCCCTCCAGCACCCAGAGGTGTTGCCCACAGAGGCGGCATCCCTGCCTCGTCCTCCAGCACCCCAGGAATCTGTGCAGCCCCTCTCCGAGCCTCCCAGGGCAGCTCACAGCCTGCTGCAGAACGAACTGCTCGGTTGTTTCACTACGACTGGCTTCCAGCTTCCACGTGCCCGCAGTCTGTCAGAGACGCACCAGAGACCGTGTGTTGTCCGTCCCACCACTGCCACACCAGGGTGGGTAAACATCGAAGCACAAACTGAGCAACCACTGCACACAAGGCAGGAAGTTCCTGGTTTTCTACAAACTCGAATACGGAGCTGATTCCAAGAACCGCAACCTAACCCCTGCACATGTGCCCAGACCCAGGGCTTGGAAGACCGAGGGGTCGGGAGACCCCCACAGACCACCTGGGACCCCTCAGAGATGGTATTGGGCATGTGGGTCATTGCCGGGTGGGGTTGTGGTTCAGCAAAACAGCTCCTGGAATATACCAAGTAGTTCTTTGAAGGATGAATATTCAACAGGACAACACAGTGCAAGAGCAGGAACAACCAACATCAGATGATAGGAATGTTCTGCACTGGACTTGGAAATGAATTGGACTGATGGAACACCACTGACTTGTGGTGGCAGCTGCTGCAACTGCCCCTTTTCTTCCCTTCTTTCCTTTCTCTCTCTCTCTCTTTGCTTTGCAGATTTGTTGTTGGGCAAATAAAGTCACTTGGCACTTGACTGCGTTTTGAGTCTTAGTTCTGCTCCCGAGAGTACGAGCAAAACCTCACTCTGGTCTATGACCGGCACATGACACAGTCCCAGTCTGACAGGCTTGGGCAAGCAGCTCCATTTTCAGCACGTCTCATGCCTTCAGGATTTCTGCACACCTTGGTCACATTCTCTCTCCACATCCGAGCCCCAGCCTTCAGCTTCTCCTCATAAGGCATCGGGTCCAGCCCCTGCCATCGCTATCCTGCTCTCCTGCCCCTTGAGATGCAGCGACCAGAGCTGCGCAGAGCCCATGAGAGGAGGCTGCAACTGCAGCTCTACTACAGAACGGTAAAATAATGTCTCTTGTTTTCAACACCTTCCTGATGACAGCCAACGTTGCTGACTTTTCCTCTGGCTGTCATTTCCACCGAGTAATCACTGCAATGAACCATCACTGTCCTCAGGTTCTCCTCCCAGACTTTTCACTGCCCGTTCAGAGTCCAGCCTTACGCAGGTATGGTTTAGATTGCTCGTCCCTAGAAGAATTACCATTAATTTAGGGAAAGCAATTGAAACCATGTTTATGGTAATTACCTTAAGTTCTCATAAATTCATCTACACTGAAGCTCTTCTGCCACCTTTTTGATCGCTCAGTTTGATGCTATCCTCCTGCCTTTGCTGTGGCTTTTTATGACTCAGAAATGCAGTAACATCAGGAAGCTTTGGAGATTTCACTAGCCATTCACTTCTAGACATCACTGGTGAAAACGTTGGACAAAGCCAATCTGAGCGCCAACATCCAAGGTATTACAGTGCTGTCTCTTCTCCAGCCTTTGAAATGACCACTAAGCTCTGTCCTCTGCTCCCTGAGCTTGCTGATGGAGTTAGAGGTTGGTCAGGGAACTCACCAAGCAGGGGACAGCACACGTGAGACAGGGTGACAGAAATGCTCAAACCAACTCTGCTATGGGGTGACGGACTCTTGCACAGGAACAGAAAGAAGGGTAACCAATGAAGTGGAATATTGTGGTGGATGCCCACTGCAGAGCCTCTGTCGAGAAGTGAATGTGGCCATCCTTACACAGACAAAGAAACCTAACGACTGCAGACCAGAGTTTGCAAAAGGAACTTTAATCACTCTGCTATCTGCAGCATGGTGAACAGAAGTCAGGTTCCTCAGCGTGTCAAAGAAATTTTTATGTGATGATGTGACACGGTAAGAGTTCAAGATGCCAGCAGAAGTAAAAATGAAAAGTCACACAATAAACAGCCAGATTAGTTTGGTCAGGAGGCTGATCTGATAGGTACGGTCTCACAGGAGGGCCAAAGAAGCAATTCAGCCCAGGAGAAATGGCTGATCCTCAAGGACAGCTTCCCCCAGGCACTAAAGAACAGTCCACCCCAGCATGCCCGAAAACGAGCAGATGCAGAAGGACAGAAGGTTGGACAGTGAACTTCTGACTAAGCTCAGAAAGGAAGCAGATGGGAAGTCAAGCAAAGAGCAGCTATGTGTGAGGACTTCACCAGAACTGACAAATCACACATAGATCAGAAGCTTCATAAAATCACAGAATCATAGAAAGTCAAGGGCTGGAAGGGACCTCGAGAGATCATTGAGTCCAACCCCCCTGCCAGAGCAGGGTCACCTAGAGCAGGTCACACAGGAACGTGTCCAGGCGGGTCTGGAATATCTCCAGAGAGGGAGGCTCCACAGCCCCCCGGGCAGCCTGTTCCAGTGTCCGGCACCCTCACTGGGAAAACATTTTTCCTTATGTTTACACGAAACTTCCTGTGCCTCAGCTTCAACCCATTACCCCTTGTCCAGCTTAGCTGGCCAAAATCCATCGGGGGATGTAAAGGGCCACAAGAAGGGATTCGAGGACTCTTGTGAGCACACTGGTGGAAAGAGACCAAGAAAACCATCGCTCAGATGCAGACCAGGGCAGGACATCAACTGACCACGGACCCAGGAAAGGCTGAGGTGTTCAGCCACTCCCTTGCTTCAGGCTTTACTGCCAAGGTCTGCTCTCAGGCCTCTCAAGTCCTTGTGCCTCATCAGAGCTTGGAGAATAAAGTGCCGCCTGCCAAGGCCCCCAGCAAATATGCCACCTCCTGGGGGTTTGGTTACCTGGGCTCAGGGCCAAGACAGTACAGCTGGTGATCCTGGGGACAGCTTTTCCAGAAAGCTCTACTGGAGCCTTCAGCAAAGGCTGAAGAGACCCACTGCCTTGGGAGCCGCTTTTAAGCTGCAGCTCTCACCTTTGGCACCCATCTGAGCTACAGACTTGACCTCCCAGCTGGACTGCCTCACCGCAGATCCATCTGTCACCTTGGGCTCTTGCCTTAATCCAACAACCTGTCATCACCCAGCTTGCCCTGCTCACCCCATGGGCCCTGGGAGACTCTACCCCTGCTGGGGAGGCTGCTGCTGCTTGCCTTGCCACCACACTGAGCGTCCCCTCCCTTAGGGACCACTGTGTCCTTGCTGCTCCCAGACACCAGCAATGGTACAGAAAGATGAAGTTAGAAACCACCTTAAGAAAACAGGAATACAGAACTGCATAAAACCAAACAGGATGAAGGAGCTGCTTTCTATGGGTTCTGAAAGGTCACATCAATCCGGGAGGCGACTGGCGACTGCAAAAGGGCAAATGCCACCTTCAAGCCAGGCAGTAAGGGACATACAGGCCCATCACCCCGCGGTGTCTTAGAGGACTGTGGAGGAAACCCATGTGGAGATCATTCACACACATGATGGACAAGAAAGCAACTGGGAACACAAAGCATGGAAACACCAAAAGCAGATGATGCACGGGCAAGCTCGCTGCCCTCCTGATGAAGGCATTTGCTCTGAGGAATGAGCGTGCTGTAAACAGTCTGGGCCTCATTTTAGCAATGCAGCATCCTTCAAAATCCCAGAAGCTGCACTGGGCAGACACAAACCATGGACAGACTATGTGGTGGATGAAAAGAAGAATGAACTAGCAGGAACCTCATGAAGGTCAACAAGGGCAAGTGCCTTGTGCCCTAGGGATGGAGCAACTTCATGCAACAGGACAGGCTGGGAACAACCTGAGAGGTCACAGTTCTGTGGGAAAAGAAATGGAGATCTGGGGGGACAAGAAGTTCAGCACAAGTCAGCTTCAAGTCTTGGCAGCAATGAAGGCCTGCCAGTGAAGGCCTATCTCAAGTTAGGCTAAAAAGGTACCATGGAAAAGACACAGTCAGACTCACCTCAGATGCTTAGGGAAAGAGTTAATGGCCATAAACAGCAATAAGAAAAATTCCAGTTTGACATGAGTAAAAAATTCTTCACTGTGTGAGTGGTCTGCACTGGGAAAGTGCCCCACAGGGGTGATGAACTGTCCACCCTTGCACAGTTCCAAAACCCCAGGGGACAAGATGCTGAACCACCTACCTTCTGCAAGCGCGTGCAGGAGACTGAAGGAATCACCTCACGAGGTCCCCTGCAGTCCAAAGCCACACTCCCACCAGGTTCCCACTGACAGAGAACCTCTCCTCCACGCCTGGGACAACTTTGCTTCTTCAATACAACTTTGTGATGACACTCGTTGCTTCCCTCTCCCCGCGCACTTGCAGAACTCCAGAACCTTAACAAGGTGGAACTTCCCTTTTACAGAAACCATGCTGACTCTTTTCCCATGGACTGTATTTTCCAGTAAGCAGAGATTTTGTACTTTACAACTCTTGTCATCTTAGATAGGGAAATACTGGAGAGAGTCCAACGGAGGCCACGAGGATGCTGAAGGGACTGGAACATCTCTCTGGTGAGGAAAGGCTGAGAGCCCTGGGGCTGTTCAGCCTGGAGAAGAGAAGCCTGAGAGAGGATCTTAGGAATGCTTGATCTCCAGAGGTCCCTTCCAACCCCTATCATTCTATGGGTCTATGATTCTGATGCTGGAAGTCAGTCACCTGCATGGTGTTCCCGGGACGTCCTGTAGATCCCATCTTTAGCAGTAACAGAGACAGCAAGGAATTGACTGAGTTCTCTGTTAGGCCTTACTGTCCCCAGGTGCCCATTCCACTACCCTCGGTCACCCAGCAGTCCACACGATCACTACCTGGATTCCTGCTCCTGATGATGGATTTAGAGAATGGGTTAATACTGGTTTGAGTCTCCAGTGCAAGCTGCTCTTAAACTTTATTTTCACCCTCACCCTTTTTAATTCTCCTTTTAGATTTCACTAGCCACGTTACAACTTTCTCTGTTCTCCCCTGCCACGCTTCCCAGTTGGTAAACGCTGCTCTTTTCCCCGTGACGGGTGTTTAGGTTCCCACTGAGCCACGCAGGGATTGGGGGGGAGGTGTGTCAGGAACAGGACCAATTTGTTTGCTTTCAAACAGTGTATCCTGGCTTCTGACACAGTATGTTTTTAAATAGACTCCAAGCTCCCTGGAGGCTGCTCACTTTTTGGGCAGATCTTTTTAAGGTTTGAGGGATTTTTAAATTACTTGATTCATTTTTAGGCATTTTAATGTCTAGAAATCGAATATCCATGTGCTGGATTTATTTTGTCTGCTGTCCTCTTCTGCTCAGTCATATCTAATTGTACTGTGGTTGCTATAAGCCATCCCACTACCACCTTAAAGTAGTAACACAACACCCTGAAAAGAAGCTTCTCATCAGTTTAAACTTGGTTGCTGTAGGAAGCAGTCATTTATTGAGTCACAAGAACATTCTCTCTACCTCACCTCCTGATGAGGCACAGAGATAGCCTCTGTCCAGACAGCTGAAATCCCCCTCTGCCACTCTCCCAACTCTGCAGCTTCTCTGATCTCAGTGAATAGCTCCCCATCACCATCACTGCCCCGATCCAGGGGTTGCCAGAAGAATTCTAGGAGTACATTTAAGCTCTGGGATTTCCACCCGTACACACCCAAGAGCACTTCCCCTGTATCTGTCATGCTGTCGCCCTTGATAAGAATCCTTCCTGCACAGTGCCCATCTTGCAGCAGCCCCCCCCCATCCAGCTGGTGTGGACAGCCTGCTCCCACCACGGCTGAGAGCAGAACCCCAGGGTTAGCTCCCCATTGAGACACCCCTCATCACACATCAGTGCACTGGAACGTGTCCAGAGAAGGGCCACCAGGATGGTCAGAGGGCTGGAGCACCTCTGCTATGGGGACAGACTGAGAGAGTTGGGGTTGTTCAGGCCAGAGAAGAGAAGGCTCTGGGGTGACCTTCTTGTGGCCTTCCAGTATCTGAAGGGGCTACAAGAAAGCTGGGGAGAGACTTTTTAGGCTGTGGGGCAGTGACAGGACTGGAGGGGATAGATTAAAACTAGAGAGAGGTCGATTCAGGTTGGACAGTAGGAAGAATTTCTTCCCCATGAGGGTGGTGAGACACTGACCCAGGTTGCCCAGAGAGGTGGTGGACGCCCCATCCTTGGCAGTGTTGAAGCCCAGGCTGGCTGGGGCTGTGAGCAACCTGCTCTAGTGGGAGGTGTCCCTGCCCATGGCAGGGGGGTTGGGACTGAGTGAGCTTTAAGGTCCCTTCCAACCCTGATGATTCCATGATTCCACTACAATAGCTACAACCACTTAATACCCTTGTGTCACAAATCACCCTCAAACGGAGTTCCATTTAGAATTCAACAGCCCAAATTGTAACCAGCATTACAGTCCTATCGACAGGTACCAAACAAATGCAGCCTTAAATGGCAAAATACGTGCTGCTTCATGCTACAGCTCACTGCTAACATCTCTCTGCTCTTGGCAGGTCAGTCAACTTTCAGATAAGAATTAGCACCTCACAAACAGAAGCCTCCTCTCCTCTGTCAAGTACAATTTTGGCAAAAATACATCCGATGACTTTTCTTCCAAATCTGTCCTAAAGGTTCTATTCCTCCCAGCTCTTTTTCCTTGATGTTAGTTCAGGTCCTCATCAGCATGAATTATAATTAACACGTGGACCAGTGCCCAACTCACATACAACCTAAGAATCTCTGAGCTGATCCTGACTATGTTATGCATTGTTTTTTATAAAAGAGGTTATTTTATTTCCTGTGAGTGCCTTGAGCTTACCAATTGAGCTGGTTTTAGCTGGGACAGAGCTAATTTTCTTCAGAGTAGCTACTACAGAGCTGTTCTTTGGATCTGTGCTAAAACCAGCGCTGAGAATTCAGGGATGCTTTCATTATTGCCGAGCTGGGCTTGCACAGCGTCAGGGTCGTCTCTGTTTCTCCCAGCACCCACCAGTGAGCAGGCTGGGGGGGCACAAGGCACTGGGAGGGGACGCAGCCGGGACAGCCGACCCCCGCTGCCCAGGGGGACACCCCAGAGCGTGCGACGCCAGGCTCAGTGAGAGAAGCTGAGGGGAAGGAGAGGAGGAGGCAGGGGCCCGTGGGAGCGATGGCGCTGCCTGCCCAGGTGCCCATGTCACCCGTCTGTCCCGGGGATGGCCCAACGGCAAGCAGGCAATGAATTCTTGGTTTGCTTTGCTTGTGCACGTGGCTTTTGCTGTACCTATTACACCTCTGGCTCAACCGTTTCCGATTCTCTCCTCTCCCCCTCCGCAGGAAGTGAACAAGTGGCTCTGCGGGGCTGCGCTGCCAGCTGGAGTCAAACCACAACCCCTGTGCTCCCGACTCGGGCACTCCTTAGGAGTCTATATTCGAATGCTCAGAAACAGTACCAAGTTTCTACACAATCTTCAAATGATATCAGAGCTGGGACAACAAACCTTTCACCGTAAAAACCAGATTCATATTTCCTTTATCTTCCCCATTGTCCTTCCACCCATTCCCATTCCCTGTTTTCTGGCTCGTGCCATTATTTATTTGGATTATCTGCCAGTCCAGTCATTATGTAGCTTTTCATATTTAGCCCATTAAAAAAATATTTTCTGTTTAAGAATATTCAAATATATTAACTTCCAAAAACAATGACATCCCAACCAAGAACTTTCTTCTCCAGGAAAAAAAATAAATTATCTCTAGACAAGGGAATTGGGGTGACATGCATAAGCTTTTGGCCTTTGGACCCCTCCTAACTGAAACGTTTTCTCCATTATACAACCATCTTTGCTCCCTGCATTCTTCCAAGTCTTCCAATAAGTGCAGAGAAGCATTCAGTAACCCAAGGTGGGTTGCCACCCACTGCTGCAAGTAGTAGGGTTCATTCACAAGCAGCAACACCACCAGGTGCCAAATGAATGCTCGGCTTCTGGTTCATACCCAGGAAGATTATCTGAAGGGCCTGCAAGCAGCAGCACAGCATGTACCAAAGATACTGGCCAAGGGAACACGGCAGAAAAGGTCTGACTGTCAGGGAGATAAGAAGCCTTGTTTGCAATTGCTCTGGATCCACAGGGTCTCAGGCAGACTGGTTCACCAGGATCAGCCAAACGGCAGCTACACCTCTCCCAGACAGCAACCGGCAGCAGCGCTCGATGCAGAGCCATCAGGGAGGCTTGGGGTTTGCTTTGGGGTTTGCTTTGGGGTTTGCTTTGGGGTTTGGGGGGTTTTTGGTTTGGTTTGTTGCTGGGTTTTTTTTTTTTCCGGGGGTGGTTGGGTGTCAAACTTCCTGCATTTCCTGAGTCACAGTTCTTAAGGATTAAAATAAATAAATAATTAAAAGGAGGTGAGATGCAGAAAAGCAAGAGACTTCAGGGTCCACAGAACCACGGTCACAGGAACAGACTCAAACTTTGTGTCCGCACCTTTCCACAGTATGTGTGTGTTTTTATCTGGTCAATACTTAAAAAAACCCCCAACCAATCAAAACAAAGAGGGAATGAATGACAATGCTTCAGGTGCCATGTAACAGAGGTCTCCTCATGTGCAAGTGGTGTTTGTTTCCAGGAGGAAACAACCCAGATCATGAAGATACCATTTTCTTCAGACTTGGTCGCTGAGAATGACAAGACAACAAATGAATTCTAGCAAAAATGGTGCTGCACGTTCTGAACTTTCTGATTACTGCAGAAAATCTAGTACACCAAACGAATGAGGAAGATGAACAACCAGGTTACTGTCTTACTAAATATTTGTGATGAGTTGAGCTGTGACAAGTGAGAATATTGTGCCTTTCAATTTTAGCTGACACCAGTGGCAAAGGGAACCACATTGCACACACTACTGCAGTCATAACCAAAGACAGTTTAACCCTACCCTCTGTTAAGTTACAATCAGGGCGTTTTGACAACTGGATGGGGAAGGAACGCAGGCACAATTAATTTGCTCAGTTCTCGGGGGCCTGGTAGCTCTGTGCCCATCCCCTGGAAAGCCAGAGGCTCCGGGCAAGTGACCAACAGGACCCCAGCTCCCCGCAGTTTGGGCAGGGTGACAGGCACCTTCAGGCTGAAGGGGAGCCCAGAGAAACAGCATCTCCCCTCTTACCACGTGGAACAGATAACCACAGCATCTCCCCTCTTACCACATGGAACAGATAACCTTTGAACAAACAGGCCACAGTCTTTTCCACTGCCTCTTCGCTCCAAAATCTGTCAACATCGAGAAGTTTCCCAAGGGGCCGTCACCCTTGACTTAGGCCCATTCCAGCTAACGAACCCTGCCAAAAACTCTCTTCAACTCGTCCACTTTTTACTTCCCTCATTGGAAACAGAAGCTGCATGACATACACTGGATTCTGGCAGCAGCTCAGCGAGAACAAGCACCTTTACTAACAGACCAATTACCTACGGATTTTCTAACAGCATCCACAAAACGGGCCATTTCCTTCAGAGATGGAACTTACTCAACAACTTGGTGCTCTTTTTTCTTCAGCATAAAGATAAATTCTTCAGGTCCTGAAAAGCTACTACACAAATTAGCAATTCAGAGAATTGTCACGCTACTTTTGCTGTCTTATTTTAAAATGCTGACAGCAGTGGTACCACTGACTCAGGGAGACTTTCTGGCTTTCTTCACGTCAGGCAAGAGTGAGTATTCTGTAACTTTTTTTTTATTACTTTGAAGCCAGAATTCATTTTTCCTCACATCCAGAAAGGTCCACGTAGTAGTAGGCTTGGCATAAGAGCTAAGTTCTGGATATAAAAAAAAAAGCAATAAAGAAAAACAGTATAAAAAGAAGAATTAAACCTCACGTGTCTTTATAGTTCTCCAAATGCCAGCCAAACTAATGAATCAAAAAAAGCAGTCCCTGTTGTCCTTGAGCTCCTTTATCTTCTAGGAAGACCAGCTCCCTATACCCCAAAAGTTCTGGGTGAACAGGAAATGGGGATTTAAAGCACACAGAAGAGTGAAAGCAACTGCTTCTGAATTTCAAGAGCCGTTATAAAGGTACTGAACAAAACATCAGATGAATTGCAAACTGGACCAGACTTCTACGGTAAACTTCCATGCCTGGAAACAACAGGGTTGTTTTCTGGGATAGTTTTTTCCCCAGCAGGTATACCAGAGCAACAATGTGCTGCCAAACAGCAGCAGGGGGAAATCTGAATAGAAAACCAGTGATCAAGCCTACTTCAGAATACTTCCACCTGGGTCTGAAAACAGCTGCCACTTTCTTTTCTGTTCTGAAGAATAATGAATCACCTACTTTTTCAAATGACCCTGGTTCTGAATTTTTCTACCCTGATCATCTCAAATCATGCATACTTAAGGAATAATTTCTTACCCTCTCTTGAATAGAATAGGGAAAAAAATATTGTCACAGAAAATAAATTCGTATGAGACTGACTTGTAAAGGCTTCAGGAATGGAATGACATATGCTAGCATGATTTTTACAGACACAGGAACCAACATGAACCACCACCCCAGGTTTAAAGCTGCCATACATTTTATGTTATGTTTCACTTGCTGACTCCCACAGAAACAGCCCTGTCAGGATTGAAACACAAACAACGCAGATTTCAAGACCAGAAGGAAGCTCTTGGGATGTGGGAATAGCTCTGCAGACACGTCTCAACTTCTACAGAACTGTTCAACCATGTCTAAAACCAGCCATATCTTTCATCTCCAAAGTTTATCTAAGAGATGGAAAAAGTTCTAAATCAGCTTCATCATGATGCTAAATTATTTTTCTAAATATGAAGCTTGTTTTCCAGTTATGAGACTGATCAGGGGCAACCTGGAAAAGATGAGACAGCGGTGGCTGGTGTGGATCAGAACGACACCATACACTGAAGAGCGGGTCATACAGGCTGTGTCTGCTGCCCACAGCACTCTCCTCATCACCAGATCCGAGTAACACATTAGGAGGAGATCTGAACCCTTGCAGCACCACCTTCAATGGAGCTCTGGAGTTGGCTGTAAGAAGGAAGAAAGGAGTTGAAGTTACTCCCTCAGGTACTGGAGTGCCTCCAGATGAATGGGCCAAAGTCAATGGGATGAGGTTAAACGAGGTCAAGTGCTGGGTCCTGCACTTGGGTCACAACCCCCTGAAGCGCTCCAGGCTGGGGCAGAGTGGCTGGAAAGCCTCTTGGTGGGAAAGGACCTGGAGGTGCTGCGGGACAGCTGGCTGGAGATGAGCCAGCAGTGTGCCCAGGTGGCCAAGAAAGCCAGCAGCATCCTGGCCTGGAGCAAGAAGTGTGTCTGGCAGGAGCAGAGAGGTGATCTGGCCCCTGTACTCGGCACTGGTGGGGCCACGCCTTGAGCACCATGTCCAGGTTTGGGCGCTGCAGGAGAAGAAAGACATCGAGGGGCTGGAGCGGGTCCAGAGAAGGGCAATGAAGCTGGGGAAGGGTCTGGAGAAAATGTCTGCTGAGGAACAGCTGAAGAAGCTGGGGTTGTTTAGTCTGGAGAAGAGGAGGCTGAGGGGAGACCTCTACCTTTAGCTGCTCTCTACAGCTACCTAAAAGGAGGTTGTAGTGAGGTGGGTGTTGGTCTCTTCTCCCAAGTGACTAGGGACAGGACAAGTGGAAAGGTTTAGGTTGAATATTAGGAAAAAATTCTACACTGAAGGAGTGGTGAAGCACTGGAACAGGCTGCCCAGGGAAATGGTGGATTCACCGTCCCCGGAGGTGTTCAAAAATCATCTAGATGTGGCACTTCAGGACATGGTTTAGTGATCATGGTAGTGCTGGGATGATGGTTGGACTTGATGATCTTAGAAGTCTTTTCCACCCTTAATGATTCTATGATTTTATGAAATATCCTTGAATCACTGCTAGACAGGGCTATGAGAGAACTACCAGAGAGAACTCTGCTGAAGAGATGCTTGTTTTGCTGCCCTTCAACCAATTTAACCAATTAAAGGAAAAAGTTCCTGACAAATTAGGATCAAAGAAAGAGAGTAAATTAAGGATAAGACAAAGTAAGAAAAAGCTGAAAAAGACCTTCCTCAACTTAAAACAAACCAGTGTGGGCCCCTGGTCATGGTTTAGGTGACAAAACCACTCAGGAGCAGCTGCAGGAGGTGATGTTGTCTGGAAGTGGGTTGTCTGCAGACACCGCTCCGCGTGAGATCACACATAAAACACCAGGGGTTAAATCCTGATGTGATTCCACTCGAGGCCTCCAAAGTTTCCTGTACCTATCTCCATCCTGGAAGTTCCTTTTTCAACCACGGGGTTGTGCAAACCCCGCACAAGTTTTAACAAACACCCACCTTCTAGGTGCACCTTTCAGGAAAAAAAAAGCACAGACTTGCAGAGAGGAAAAAAAACCCAAGAAAACCCCAGCCTATTTCAATAGCCAAGAATCAGGTGCAGAGTTACACATGCCTGCAGTGATGTAGTATCTGCTTTGAGCCTCAAATCTTTACACGTACCGCGACACGCGCACAGGAACACACTACTCGCTGTGCTCTTCACTCAGCTACAATATTTCAGTGTGTTTTATTCAGTTGTATGTGTACTCATGTATAAATACTCTCTGGTACGTGGAGGACTGCACATGAACCGCAGCAGAGAGGCACCAGCACAAAACACGGCAACCCGTTTGACAGTGTCCTCTGCCATCACCAATCCAAACCTCACTCAACACCTGGATGTCCACAGGGTAAACCCTTCCAGAGTCACCCATTACACAGGAATTATTTCGACTACCGCGTGCATCCGTGACGGGCAAGCGTCAGCTTTTCAGGCAAACTGCCACGCAGCCCAGCAATACGACCACCAGGGTGCTGGGGTTGCCTGGAGGAGCCGGAGCCGAGCGGGAGGCGAAGGCTGCAGAGCTCTGTGCAGCAATGCTAACGGCTCCTCAGCTGCGAGCCCTGAGCCTCCGCTCCCTTCCGGACACAGGCTGTGAGAATGCACCTGCAGATCGCTTGGGTGCCAATCACCGGACTGAAGAACTGTACGAGTAAGAGGTATGGCAGCACGAGGTGATAAGAAATCAAAACACGATGGGCAGAGTCTGAGAGGAGAGTAGGCTTGCAGTTGAGGGAGCCACTATCTTCATGCATTTTTAAAAGCAGTTTATTATGAAAGCAGTGACGTGAGGCATGTGAATTGCCACGACTCTCGACAAAACCCATCTTGCTCTGCATCATGAATTTAAGATAACCCACAACACACAAAAATGAAGGAAACCAAAACAGTAGAGACAGATAACGACAATCATAAAAATCTTATCTTAATCATTACGGTTGACTTTTAATTACCAGCTGGAAGTTACACTACAGATTAAGTTTATCACTGAGGCAGCAGCAGAGCCAGCTCCATACTGAAAGAAAAGTCTATCACAGCTTTTTTTGTCCGATGCTCCATCCAAAGTACTACAGCTATGTCACCTCAAGGGCTAGCTCCAGTCTGGACACAATTTAGCAGAAACCGTGCAGCGCAGACACCAGACTAAGGCACGCTGTGCTTGAGCTGGCTCCGCAGAAAGCTTCAGCAACTCTGCACATCATTCCCAGAAACAGGAACGTCCAGTAGCTGATCTGGATCCAACACAGCTCATGAAGTCCAACTGATCATGGCCCTGCCAAGCCCAAAAACATCCTCTTAGACTTGTCTGCACAAGCTCCAGCACGAGCAACTAAACCAGCGCAAAGGCCAGGAAGCCCCGATGACACGCTTACCTGCAGAGCCAACACAGTTTGACCCGGGCTGCCCTGAGCTGAGGCCACCCACTGCTGCTGGCCTGGGAACGCCACCGAGCCTCAGGCACAGCCCGGGCGGGTTCCTTTCCCCAGTTACCTCGCACAAGCCACTCCTCGCTCCCTGAGCCTAAGGAACCGGTCAGCGTCCGTCTGCAGCTCCCGGCCGTTCCCAGCCCTCCAAGCGCCGCCAGGCCGGCCGGGCACAGCCCGCCGTGCTCCGGGGCAGCGGCTGCGGGGCCGGGCGAGCCCTCGGGCCTGCGCTCAGGGGCGCCCAGCGCACACCGCACCCACGCGCCGTGCCCTCCGCCTGCGGCCCCGCGGGGTCCCGGCGCGGCG
>JANVCC010000120.1:324533-358601 GCA_025345505.1 Todiramphus chloris collaris | reverse complement strand
CGCCGTTTCGGCCGCGGCGCCGAGCGCGCGGCGCCGCCCGGGCCTCCCCCCGCGGGCTCTTACCGAGAGGCGGCTCCGGAGCGGACATGGCAGCGGCGGCCCCGCGCCTCCTGGCCCCGCCCGCCGCAGCGCCGCCCGGAAACAGAGCGAGCGGCGCCGGAAGTGGCTCCGCTGACCCCGCGGCGCAGGGACCGGCCCTGGGGCCGCCCTGGGGCCCGGCCGGGAAGGCGGCAGCGGCCAAGCGAGGGACCGGTCGCGGTGGGGCCGGCAGGGCCCTCTGGGGATCCCCTGGTGGCACCCCCTGCTCCACCCAGCAGGGGCACCCAGAGCAGGGGCCCAGCAGCGCAGGGTCCAGCCGGGGTGGGAATCTCCCCAGAGAAGGAGACTCCACAGCCTCTCTGGGCAGCCTGGCACAGCCTCCCACACCCTCACACCAAAGAACTTGCTCCTCCTGCTCGGATGGAACCCACTGGGTTCCATTTGGTGCCCCGTGCCTTTGGTGTCCTGTCGCTGGGCACCCCTGACGAGAGACTGGTCCCATTCTCTGACACCCATCCTTTAAGTATTCATAAGCACTGACAAGATCCCTCCTCAGTCCTCTCCAGACTTTAAAAAGACCCAAGTCCCTCAGCCTTTCCTTATGTCCCTTGGTGCTCCTGCCATGCTGCGTGAGAGCGGGTAAACAAGGCTCCATCAGCCCCATCTTGGCAGGCACGGCTGCGGCCCTGCTTTCGGGGCTGGTTCTGTTCCGTGCATCGGGCTATCCCTCTGGTTTGCCACCTTGCAGCTGTAGGTGTGGCAATGCAGGTTCTGTAACAGTTTGTCGCTGCTCAGCCAGAGCGCCAAAGTCGTGTGATGGGGTGGCCACAGAAAGTTTCCCCATGTGCAGGTTACATTCTTGGGAAATTTGGCTGGGTTTTGCAGAGCTCTAGCAGGTTTTTCAGAAGCTGTTTTCTCTCTGAAATTCTTTCCCCTTCATTTTTAGCAGGTCAAAGCCTGCGGAGGCTTTTCTTCCCTCCAAGGAGTTCACACCACCAAATTCAAGCTGTGTCAGTGTGGCACCGAGCCTTCCCCCTGGAGTGTAAATACAGAAAGACGAGAAGGTGGGAGAACTTAGAGGGCAAAACACCTGGGGAGCACGCTTTATTTGAAAGAACTTCTGAGGATCCATTGTGTTGCAAAGTAAAGCAGAGTCATGCAGCACTGTGGGAAAGCCGAGAAAGTAATTCCAGGAACAGAAGTAAAAGCTCAGACTGGTTTTTAGGAACAAACTGTTACTGACTAAATTACTGCAACCTATCGCCCCGAAGTGGCCTTGGTGATTTTTTTCCTCCACTTACCCTCTTCCTTTGATGTGAATGCACATTTGTTCTCTGAGCCCACCCTGGCCTTACAGCTGCTTTCTGTGGTGTGAACCATGTTTTTTACTCTCAGTAAGGAGCCTAAACTATAAACTCTGTTGCAAGCTTTCCAGGAATCAACAGAAGATCACACGTCTACCCGATCTCCATGTGAATCTCTTTCCATTTCCTCTAAGAGTTGCCAGGCTCCATCTGTTCAGAGTTTTAGAGTTTCTGAAGCAAGAGAACCCCCCCATCAAACGGAGTGATACGGGGGGAGTGGAAAGCTCCAGCCCATCTGCCAGCCGCAGGAGCTCCTCATCCAGAATGTGGGACGGCAGAAATACAGAGAGAAGTTCCCCCAGCAAGCAGGATTTAGGCTTTCCAATTACAGAACCTGCCCCCCTTGCTGTCTGCTGTGGCTCAGATGTCTGCAAATCCAGGGCAAAGCTTTGAATGCGCTGAGGGACACAGGGAGTTACTCTCTGCTGAGAGGTGCCAGCAAGTGTTCTTTGATGGGTGGCTGTTACTGCAGAGTCCAGGACCAGGAGGGCCATTGAGTCACACTGTGATCAGATCCTTTCCTCTGCTGGCTCTGGGCTGGAGAGCATAGCTGGCCCTGGCAGATGGCATTTGAAAAAGAAATGGCTTAGTTCTTTCGTTCACACAAGTTGGCATAAAACTGCCTGAGGGTCTTCAGGAGGTACATCTGAGAGACCTGTATCTCCACGGGATACAGACAGCCTGCTACAAACTTTGGTGCTATGTTTTGAAAGACTTCAGCTTCTCTTTCACGTTCTCTGGTGGCTGTAGGAAAGCTGCTGTCCTTGCATATGAGTAATTGGTGTCACAGGTCAGATACACTTTTCCTGTCATCAGACAGAATCTCCTGTGTAGTTTAAGGAACAAAAAACTGTTGTGAAAACAAGAAAGTTCCCTTCCCCGCCCAATTTCCTGTGCTGGATTGAGCAATTCGGGTCAGAAAAGGAACCTGAAGTGTCTCATGATTAGTAAAAGAACTCGGCACTTCTGGTAAACCACTTTGCCCTGGGCCCCAGCTGACTGCGGCCAGCCCTGAGTGAGGGAGGAGTGGCACAGACTGCCTCTGCCCGGTGTGCCTGCAGCGCTGGGGAGGTGCCACCGCCTGACCTAACACTTCACTCCTGGCAGGACAGCAAGGAGGAGCCAGCCTCGTTTCACCGCAGCAGAAAGAGAAAGGCCGGGGGAAGGAACAACGTACAGGTGCTTGCTACAGCCCTAGTTTAAATAAATAAGAACAAAGATACTGAAGCATTTTAAGCTTTTTTTTCTTATTATCATAAATGCCCATGCTGACAATGATCTTCTGAGATTGGATTTCCACAGACGAACGCAGCCAGCCAAAAATGACTAAAGCGAATGCAGGTGGACAATGGTTTGCCAGTTCTGCTGTCCTATGAGACACCAGGGCAGACAACAGACCCCTCTGGAATAATGTTGATCTGGGGATGGGGCCTGAGGCACTGCCAACTTCCCTTCCTCTTCTTGCCTACTAGTCCAGTTACACGACTGACTCAAGAGCTGGGAGCAAAGGCAAAAGTTCATCACAGCTACTCCCAAACATCTGACAAGTGTGGACCCCAACGGACCACGCGAGTAGGCGAGAAAGGATCAGAGGTGCAGATCTCTTCTTTGATGGCATTTGAGGAACCCCTTGGACTACATCCCTTCTAGCCACTCAAGAGCTTCTTCAGCTCAAACTCTCTTCACAGAACCACGCAAGCTGCTTAGGAAAGTCACTTGATGATACCAGAAGCTCAGTTTGTTCTTCCACATCTTAGAAGTCTCTTACAGCCCTGATACCATATTCTTCTTGGGAGCTGGGCAGGCAGAGGACCAGGGACGGTGCTATTTGGGCTGACACAATGGATAATTTCAGAGCACTTAGCTTCTAGCTGCTCACTGCAGAGACTCAACGACATTTCTTTCACATAAAAGCAGATCATCTGAGCTGTTCTCAGTGCCCATGAGCTGATCTCAGTCCAGACTGAAGGTTCCTTTCTATCAGATTAGTACAGGTTCCAGTTCTACTAGTTGCATGTGATAGAAGAAATGTGTGCACTCGTCTGCCTAATGGAAAAAGGAAATGGAATACCCTGGTCCTCTACTGTGTCCTTCAGTGTCTCATCCTGAGAAAAGATGAGTGACTAATTCACACATCTGAATCTGCAACCAGAACAGGGCTGAGCTAGATCCTAATGGCATCTTCTTGGTGAACAGTGCCTTCAATCACGGTGTCTGTGGTTTGCCTGGAGCACTTGCGACTCCCTTTCATGCTTTTCAGGTTTTCTGAAAGGTGCTTCTGGAACTTCTTGGTGAGGAAGCAGTAGATGATAGGGTCCAACACACAGTTTGTACTCAAGAGGCACAAAGTCACCTGATGAGCGTCGTTGAGTTGTTGGCGCAAGTGACAGTTCTCCTTCTTCCACTGCTCCAGAACAGTCAGGGTCCAGGGCAGGTGCACTATGTGATGAGGTACAAAGCTGATGATGAACACAGCCAGCACCGTGCAAACCATCCAGAGCGCCCTTTGCTTGACATGAGCACTCTTCCGTGGATGCGCTGGTTTGGAGAACAGGGTCCTGATAATGACGATGTTCCAGCCTAGTATAAAAAGGAAAATGATGTAGAAGAGGATGCAGATGATGACATGAATGGCGAGAACAGCTGAAACACTGTCAGAAGAGTTATAGCTTTCAAAGCACCGTGTGAAATTCTTCGAATTGATCTCCTCCCGATTAGTATTACTGCCAAAAAGGTAATACAAAGAGCTGCCCACTATTATGATCCAGATAGCTGCTGATAAGTAGATACCCCTTCTCTGGGTGGTAAACTGAGCAGCTTTAATGGGATTAGTCACAGCTTGGTAACGGTTGTATGTGATGACCATCAGAAAGGCAACAGAAGAGTAGGTATTAACAAAAAATAAACAGCCAGCCACACTACAGAGGAACTCGGGCATGATCCAGTCTCCATGGTGGTGATAGTAAACAATCCACATTGGCATTGTAACCAGGAAGAGTAGGTCAGCTACTGTCAGGTTCACCATGAATATCTTGATTTCATTGAGTTTCTTAGTGGGGTAAATACGGCTGAAAATCCAGAGTACGTAGCAGTTGGCAACAAAGCCTAGAATGAAAATGATGCTGTAGAAAACAGTGAAGAGGTTGTAGCGAAACTCAGAGTCTATGTGGCATGAAACGTAGGAATCAGCACTACCTTCAGCACCAACTTCACCCTTCTGAGTCATCATGGTGCTGAGTGAGCGTATCTGAAGAATTTTCTACTGTAGCTTTTCTTCTCACCTAGAAATATAAAGCATAAAATGAGCTGGTTGCTATGGTGCCATTGCAAAGCCAAACCCCACATTTCATCTTCATCTACAGGAGTTCTGCTCCCTACCTTGGCTCTGGCCACCGACACCTGCCCTGTCCCCTTAGTTGGCTCTGTGATCCCATTTCCACACCATAATAGTCTTCGTGTCTTCATCCAGCACTGCTGTCTGCAGTGCAGATCTCAGGTCACTAATCTCCAGTCTCAGCAGACTTTTCTGCATGAAGGTTCTTAGGTAAAATGATCTGCTCTTCTTCTCTGTCACAAACTTTTTAATCCTTTGCTATAAGCAAACAAATTTTCTGGGTCTCTTCTTCCCCCTGTGGTTCCTAATGCTTTCTAACTTCCCTACATTTATTTCAACCTAGAAATTCCCAAAGTGAAACAATATCTGGCAGAAATGTCAGATGAGTGACATTTCCAGAGTTCCCCTCTACTTGTTTTCCTCTGACATTTTCCTGCTCACACTTGCAGAGACTGTGTTTGTTCTCTCAGCTGCGGGCACTGGAGGCTCTCACACTCACTGCACAGGCTACCAGATCTCTCAGTGAATGGTGTAAAAGATGAGCCGCTAAACCTAAAGGGTGATGTTTTGTGGTACATCTTTGATTTTAACTACAGTTTATCTCTCTTAGATCCTAGCTGTTGCCTATTGTTTTGAGTTCAAGTTGTCATCAAACCACTCTGGCTCCCCTTTTTTTTTTCCCCTACCATTTCTGCACCAAATGTGAGTGTCAGCAGCACCAGTTCTGTAATTTCCTGTGTTGCTGGTGGGGCTGCTGATAAACACTGTCCCAAAAGAGATGCCTTCAGGTTTTTGATACTACCAGTCCCCACCTCAGTATTTCTTCAATTCTTGCTTACAGTTTGGACATATCAAATTCCTGATCATCAATACTGAACACGTTCTTGTTCCAGATGTACGTGGCTTCGGGCTATCCCCTGTATGCTTTAACCTGCTGCTTTTACCATCCAGAGGATGCACGTGCCCGTTCCTGGCTCCAGTGCCAGCTCACTGGCTGACACTGGGCAGGCACTCACCCCTCCTTGATGCAATCTTGCAGATCTGCTTGGTTTTCTTCCCTTCTTCCTTCACGGGAAGACAACTGACTAGGTGAAGGTAAAGCAGTTTGAGAGCCACCAGCAAGCACACCAGGTTGGTTGCTGATGGTAAATGTGATGAGTTTTTAACCTAATTTGCAGAACACGGTGGTTTTCCTTCATCACGAGTAACCTGTACCACCAGTTACAAAGCCTCAACTTCTCGTGCAAGTTATGATGGGAACACTGGGTGCTGCCCATTGTACCACACTTGCCCCAGCTCTGCCAGCCCCACAGACAGCAAGCACTTTCCCCTAAGCACTGGTGCCTCAGAAGGCTCCCTCCTCCTCGAAGCTCTCTGGATCTTCCCCAGAAGCAAACAGCGGCATGAAGCCCCATCCCACCTTCTCTGAGTTGAGCCTCATTTTGTGCCCACAGGCTGTTGGTTCCTCATTTACACACTGGCAGTTCTCTGCAAATGGGGAAGTCGGCTCTAACTCGAGCAAGCCCTCCTTTATTCAGCCAGCTCAGCCAGCCCTCCTTTATTCAGCCAGCTCAGCCAGCCCTCCTTTATTCAGCCAGCTCAGCAAGCCCCTCCGTGCTTCTCTCCAGCTGTCAGGCGAGGAAGGCAATGGGTGTCTTGCTGCCCCCGGCGCTCCTCACCCCTCATGGATCCCCTAAGGACACGACAACACCACAACTTGTCCTTGGACTTTCACAGGCTGCTGGGTACTGGGCAGCACTGGCATTTGAGTGCCAGTCTTTCAGATGTGTTTCACGTGAATTAACAAGTAGCTGTGGCAGTACTGGTAGCTGGCCAGGGGACACCTTAGCCTCTGCCACCCTGCTGAAAACCAACTGATCTCTAAAGGGTAGCAGCTGATTCAGGTGATGGTAGCCAGGAGGTGAGGATGGTCGGGGCTATCATACCTTGGGGCCTGGCCACAGAGGTCTACACATCCCTGAGACTGTGGAGAGGTTCCAGAGCAGGCAGGGGCCCATGGTCTGTTCCCTGTTCAACCTTTGATTCATGTGGGACCCAAGGCAAGTTTTACTGGTCATCTCATGGATCTGTTTCCACACCCTCATCTATGTGTGACAAGTGGTAACTGTCACAACACAGCCTGAAATAAATGTCTATACCTAAGCCCAGCTTTCCCACCCACTGAGGGACCAGCTCTGGTAGGGACGTGCCCCATCTGGAAGGGTTTGAAGCTCCCAGCTCAGGAGGGCATGCGGCAGAGGCGGACGGTCAGGGAAGGGGTGAGCCTGTGCAGGGGCAAGAGAAACTAGTGGGGAGCTTTGTGTTTGATCTACTGTTCTGATGCTAGGAAAAAAACCCCAAAACAATAAACAATCAAAAGAAGAAGTCCTAATTACCTAAGATAATTAGAGAACTAGGTTTGGGGTTTTTTTCAAGTCTGCATTGGAAGCGCACTGTTCTATCTGCCAGCTTCAGCAAACAGCTCTGGTGCCTGGGGCTTGAACCTTGGCAATGAAAGCTGCTCTATCACAGGGGCACCAGACCTGAATATAGCAAGAGTGGGGGAAAAAAGGTCATCTCACCAGCAGAATCCATGAGGAGAAGAGAAGCGCCCACAACCAATACACAGGCACAACTGTTATTCACAAAGTCCCTTTAGGCTGTGCTGATGGACACTCTCCATCTTACCCTGCAGATCTGGAGCTCTACATGGGCCTGACAGCCTCCAAACTTTGCCCAGGAGCTCTGTTGAACTTTCCTGGTAGGGTGTCCAGGCCTGCCCATCAGCTGCCAGGTTTAGCAGAGGGGGTGGAAAGGAGAGTGGACCTGCACACCCCCCTGCAGAGAAGATGGGTTTGAGCTAAGGGGCTGTGTGCTGACCTGCAGAGATGAGTGCAGAGACGTGCTCTACATTGTTAAGTCTGCTAGAAATCATTGGCAAAGGTGGGCTGTGGGAGATGACGGGGTCATCTCTTGGCCCCAGCAGCACTTGGTGGAGCTCATCCGTAGGCTGTGCGTTAGGAGGCTGTGCATTCGTAGGCTGTGCAGTGTCATTGCTAAGGTCCTCTGGAGAATCACACAGAGCTGTTTTTCCCTTCTTGACAGATACTCCACAAGAAATGGCTAAAGGAGAGCATGGCACCATTCCCCACTAAATTTACTCAGTACCCAGTTCCCTTTTCACCCTGAGGAACTTGAGCTCACATCTCTCGTATACTTGCAAGACGTCCGAAGCTCCAGGCTCTGGAGCACCGTATGGGGGACTTCACAGAACCTCTCCCGCTGAAGCAGTTCCCCTTTGTGTAAAACACGCAAATATTCTCCATGCCAGGAGAAGGGGGAACAGGGGCAGTGGTCAGGGTGTGAGCTGGTGAGTGTGGGTCCCTTTCTCTGATGCAGCATCACCCAAACCCCTGGCAGCTCTAGCCCAAGCCGCTACCTTGTACGCGAGTACACCAGCCAGGAACCCCCAGCGGCTCACGCCACCAGCTCTGGGCACGCAGAACTGGAGATGGAAGGAACTGGCTTCACAGCAGAGCATGGCCAACTGTGGACTCTGCTCCCAGCCTGTGCTCTCTCCCATGGGCCGTGCTTTCCCAAAAGGATTTACTGGCTCGTGGCTGCGAGGTGCAAAGACCAAGCTAATGCAAACCATGCCATCAACGAAAGTCTATTCCAAGAGGAATAATAGTAGTAAAGTATATTTTCTGCTTACCACTGGTGAAGGATTCAGCACGATATGTCCATCTTCAGCTTCAGTAGAGCAGTGATGGGTGTTTTAATGAGGATGCTTCGTCTTCTTCCAAGGGTTATTTTCTTTGACCTAGGGCTGGAAGGTCTCCACACAGGCAGCTCTCAAGAACAGCACACCAGAGAGGGAGCAACTGCAGCATGACTGCAGAGTCACTAGAGAAGAGGAAATGTGTGACATCAGCTTAAAGGAAATGAGAAATAAAATAAGCTGTGGAGGAAAGGCAACGAACCACAGCAATGAGCTGGAAAGTCCTTAAAGATGTTTCCTCAAAGTATATCTGCTTCTGATGATCCTGAAAGAGGGCAAAGTTGGGATTTTCCTTTGAAGGCAGAATAGGAATGCACTCTGTGTCCATGGTTACATCTGGGATTAGACATCATTGGAGCATGCTTCTTCCAAGCAGATGAATGGCATAAGCCAGATGAACTTTCACTTGACTTTGAGAAAATGACATGTCAGGGAACTCATATATCCAATGGACGGACTCATTTCCTAGCAGACTCTCCTTCATGCGCGTGTTGGAGATAAACAGAACAGGAATCCAGCCATCCTAAGTCTCCTTTTATCTCAGGGACCTTCAGCAGACACTGAGACACCACATGGTAGGTCTTCACCTGGCCCGTCCACCTTCATATCATGACCACCGTTATTTGTGGCAGCCTGAAGACCACTCATCACAGTGATGCAAACTGCTGGGGTGTTCAGGGAGACACCAGTGACAAGCAAAGCTACATACATGGTCCCAACTAAGCTGTAAATCCCAAGGTGTAGCTTCCATGCTGATGGTTAACCTAACCTCCCTGCAGACACTGCTCTTACACCTGCACACCGTGCAGATGTGAGCTTGGAGCACAAACCTGCACAAACCTCACACCTGCAAGCACCTACAGGAGCTGAAACACCAAGTCTGGATTCAGTGTGAAACACATAGGAGTGGAGCCACAAAGTCCATCACCAGCACAAAGAGGTGCCTGAGCCTGCAACGTGGCTGCCACCCTCAGCATGGGCCCGTGTGGAAGCAGAAGAGGCCAGTTCACACTGGCACTCTCTTGGCTCTTCTCCTGAAATGCCATCTACAGCAAACAGCCCATGGCAGGCCTTGGCCATGCCCATGCTGTGAAGAGCACCAGAGCCCCCCATGGAGTGGTGTCATGTCTTGGGACAGCCACTTGGGAGAGGCTGAGAGTTGTGTACCCTGGACCATACCACTGAGGGCAGCAGCCACGCTTCTTCAAGAGCCAGGAGCTGGCATGGACCTTGAGACACCTTCCAGTCATGCTTTTGCTGTCGGGCTGGTGAGCCTTGGCTTCAGGCCAGGACACAGCAACCTCCTTATCAGCAGGGGAGATGGGGCACTGACAGGCACAGCAAGGTGGGTGGCAGCAGCACTGCTCTGCCAGGATGCTGACCTGTGGCTTGCCCGGCTGCGGGTGTCTTGGGGCAAGGAGACACAGAGCGTTGGGGCAGCTGGCAAGATGCCATGGACTCTGCCCATGCCCCAGCACTGATCTGGGCATCTTTGCTCTGGTGAGCTCTTCTCTGGCTCTTCTCCAGGGTGCAGACGGCTGTTCCCAGGGCCAGTGCAGAGGGCAGGACCTGCCATGCAGTGTGACCTGGTGCCCTGGGATGCAGGGGGGAGCACCCGGGGGCCTGGCGGGCACCCGCAGCCCCAGCCCAGCTCCCAGCCTGCTGGGTTGTGCCAGTGCCCGGCAAACTGCTGTGCAAGCATCCTGCTGCTGCAGCTCCAGAACACCCAGAGGTGTGTGGAGACCACAGCTGGGGGTGCCACAGCTGGACACACCCTGAGCTGCCTTGGAATCACTCTCCTTCCTCACGGGGCAGCACACCCACTCTGGTGGGGGGGACCCAAACTCCCAGGGTGCCAGGGACCCCACAGTGGCAGCATGGCATGGGGTGGGACACGCTGCTCTACCCTGCCCTGCCTCAGCAGGCTGGGCACGCTGGGCTCTGGCTCTGTGGAGCAGGAGTCCAGGGAACAGCCGGGCTCCATGTCAGGCCACGCCAGGGTGACCCGGAGGGTAAGATGAGGCTCCTGCTGGGATGGACACATCTGTGGTGGGGTGGAGTCTACAGCAGTTTCCTTCCCTCTGCCACCCGCCACCCTCCCTCCTTCCCCCTCGGCCACTGCAGAGAGAACCAAGGAACCTGGCCCTTTGTGGAGCAGAGGCCCAGTTACAGCCCTAAGACTGATCTGGGAGATCAAATTCAAACCCCAATGAAAGCATGCTAATGAGGTGGGCTGGCAGCCAGTCCAGGCCTTCGGGAAGGGCAGCCAGTGAGGATGTCTGGCCACAGAGCGAAGGGGAGCGCTTGCAAAGGCTGTAGCAATGGCCAGGCAAAGCTTGCTGTCCTGCTGCAGCCAGGTTCTTAGAGGAAATGGAAGGCCAAGAGGTTTAGAACCAGGGAGGAGCTCTCATCAGAAATCTTCATCCTTCCTCCGCTCAGCCCTGCCTTGGCTCTGCTGCTGCTGGAGCACACGCATGTCCCTGAACTTCAGCAAAAAAGATCTTTTGTGAGAATCAAACAATAAAAATAGCCAGTTCAGTGGTGAAGAGACGTAGTGGGTGGGAGCTCCACCAGTGCCATAAGCTTTGCTTTCTGCTTTAAGCACTCACACTGGAGCCAGGACACCTCCACCTGCCCTGAGCACACTCCTTCACTCATTTTTCACCTTTGCCACGAACGCTCCAGTTCGGCCCCAGGCTCTCGAGGTTCACAGAAATGCCCAAGAACCGCCCCGTGCTGCAGACTGGCCTCTCGCCAGGCTCGCACGTGTCCACCTCGGAAAGCGCTGCGGAGTTCCCTTCCCCAGCATCTCCAGTTGCAGCTGTGGCATTTGAAGCATGAAAAGTGGAAGGGGCCCCAGATTCATCACTCCCAGCACCAAGACATCAGAGGAAGGGTGAGAATGCTGGGTGTGTCCCCCCGGACTGCATCATGTCTGGTCTGCATTGGCACGTCTCGTCACCCCGCACAGAGCCCGCAGGCAGTGTGTCCCTTCCAGCCCTGGGGACTCCACTCCCCACCTCTCCTGGGGCTGCTCCTGTTTCCGAGCGCAGAACTTTGAACCCAGGGTTAAGATGCACTCGCTATGTGGTGACCTGGCTCATTAAGTGGTCCTGGCAGCTTTTGGCTGCCCTGGTCTCAGTCTGGGGGAGGCACACAAGGTCTGACAAGGCTGAATACCACGCAAAGCCAGGTTTAAAAAAGATCTTGAATATGCCTTTACTTTTATCAAGCAAACTTACAATCTAATTAAAAACCAAATAAGCTGCTTTTACTAGAACTGATTCCCGTGTGATGCTGTTAAGTAGCACTAATGGTACTTTAGGTTGTTGTATCAGGATGCTGGATTGTAGAGCAGATCTTCCAACTGATGTCTGTGGGATAGCTTCACGCACACTTCGGCAGGGAGCGGGCTGCCCCGCGCTCTGCCCGCTCATGGCGAGTGCACTCTGCCCCGGGAGCTGCACAACTGCCTCCTTGGACCGTGCTCTCTGCCTCTGCCCGGTCTTACTGGGGTTGTTTCCTCCTGAGATGGGGCCCCTTAGCGAGATACCTGCTTTTGATGACCACATCTAAATTCTGCAGGTATCAGAAAAACTCTTGGCTTTGAAAATACAGTATTATAAGTAAATATCCAGAGCGCTCTCTCCAAGAGCAAACCCACGCTGTATCAGGGGAGAAGAGCTCTCCATGGAGTGCAGCCCGAGGAGCAGCTCTTCTCCAACAGGCTCTGCAAGCACAGTGGACTGCCCTGTTCAGTGACAAGGATGGGGGTGAGGCACCAGCACAGCTTGGGAAAGCACCAGCTGCTGCCCCCGGGCTTGGCTGCGCGGTGCACACAGTGAGCAGGACCAGCACAGAGGGGAGCATGATCCTGCCAGTCCCAGTCACCAGGATGTGTTCTCAGGTGCCAGGACAGGTCTATGAAAGGACATGAAGTTCCTTTTGAGCAACTGATGATCTGACACTGAACATGACTGTCTGTGAGCTTCCACTGCTCATCGCACGCCCTCCACACAATTTCCTCTTGCTTGTTGCAGGAAAGAACAACTAAATAAACCCTGTAGCTTTCCCCTGCAAGCACTTCAGAGCACAGCACAAGATGTCCCCGCCTTGTTACCAACTCTGCAGGAATGCGCCCCGGAGCTTGGGTTGCTTGGCAGGGAAACACATCCCCCCCAGCTGCCAAGAGCCCCTCCTGGGGCAGCCACACTTCCCAGTAGCCATCTGACAGCTCCAAAGGCAGGACACAGCCTCTGCCACTCGCCGTGGTGCCGCTGGGCTGACCCAGCCTGGAGGGACACGTCACCCAGGGGAGCCGGGCTGCCCGGCTGGCTGCGGGTGGCACGGGGAGCAGGGCAGACCCCGGCTGCTGTGGGCAGGTGGAGCTCAAGTCCAGCCCTGAGTCCAGCTCCGAGTCCAGCCCTGAGCTCAGCCCCGAGTCCAGCCCCGAGTCCAGCCCCAAGTCCAACCCCAATTCCAGCCCCGAGTCCAGCCCCGCTGCGCTGGGCAGAGGGGAAAGTTCCGTGGGCTCAGCATCAGGGTTTGTGTGGCTGCCACAGCTCTGCCAGAGACTAAAGCGGCCTTTGCTGAGCTGCCCACAGACAGGTCACCCTGCTCCCGCTGCTCCAGGCTGCAGCTACCTCCCAACAGCGGCTGCCTGCCCCTGCCCCGGGCAGGACCTGCCCTGGCCCCCTGGCCCAGCCCGGCAGGGGCAAGGATGTGGGCCATGCAACGGCAGGGTGAGGGACCTGGCCTCCTCAAGAGGCTCCAAGCATCGCCCCCTCATCCTCGCAGCAGGAACATCCACGTCAGGACTCCTCACCTTGCTTTGCAATGTCCGAAGCAGAGCCAGGGTCGTTCTTGCCACCCCAGGGGGGGATGGGACCCAGACAAGGACGGTCCCCAGCCCCACAGCCCCAAAGGCAACAGCAGCGCTAGTCTGACTTGTCATCATGACACAGCTCAGCCCTGATGGCCGGGCATGGGGAGCGAGCACGCAGCTTCCCAGCACACCCAGATCGGGAGGCCGAGGGTAGCGCTGAAGCCCCTGGAGGCGTCTGAGATACCAGGACGCAGTGATCCAGGGGGACACGCAGCCAGCCCCTGGCTCAAGGCACACAGATGCAGAAGGAACCCTGGAACTCAGGGAGGGAGGGCAGCGCTCCCGGAGAGAAGCAGAAGGGAGAGGAGCCTCTTACCTCGGGGCCACAGAGCAGCCGGCCCAGCGGCCCAAGCCGGCTCGGTCCCTGCGGCAAGCGGAGCCCCCGGCCGTGCCGAGGGGCCAGCGTGTGCGGGAAGAGGCTGGGATGGGAAGGAGGGTGCTGCGCGCTCGCAGGTGAGTGACTCACTTCCCTCTTGGCACGGCTCAGACGTGCCCTGGCTGCACCCTGGAGCTTGACACCAACTCCCCTGGCTCTTCCTCGAGCAGGCGGCAGTAAGCAAACAGTGGTGGAGGCTCCGTCCTGGCCGGGGGCTTGTCCTGCTCCCGTCTCACCCGATGCCTCACAGGCCTGAGACAGGGCAACCCTGCCCCGGGGTCAGGGGTGCTCCCCGGCCAGGCCACAGTCACCGAAGCAGCCTTGGAAGATCTGTCCTCTGGGCTTCCTTCCAGATACTGGGACCGGGAGCCAGCCCAGCAGCAAGTTCTTGTGGCAACGCTGGAGGTGAAGGTTTGCTGCAGAGGGGCACGGTCAGCACAAGACCAGTTTGCAGCACAGACCCCGTGCGGGGAAACATTAGCCAGAAAACCATTCCGGGCTGTGGCAGCTCACTTCCTTGCCCTCTCTGCAGCATTATAACCCCCCTCCGTTCTTGTGCTCCTTCAGCCTGGGAAGAAAGGGTGGACGGGCACACAGGAGCCTGCTCCCGGCTGCCACAGTCCCGGGCCAGCAGCTGTCCCATCGCTCCACTCCAGTGTCACGTGGGATTTCCCCAGACCTGTGGTGTGGCATCAGAGTCATTTAGGTCATGGGCATAACATCTGCCTGAGTCACTCGTGTTATAACAAGACATGTGTTTCTGCTCCCTTTATTCACCGTGGGTTTTTAACAAGGAAATGCTGTTGGGTTTTCTCTGCCGTTTCAGAACTGGCACTGGTTTCTGCAAGGAAGGTGCGAGGTCTCCGAGAGAGCGCTGAACAGCCAGACAGTCACAGCTGGCCGGTGCACAACAGCACCTCGAAAGCACAGCAGGGCGGGCACACGACCTGCGTGGCCATAGGAACTGCCCCTTTGCACACCCTGCAGTCCCCCCATCGAGGCCTGCCCAACCTCCAGCCGCGGCAGGAGAGCTGCAGCGGACACCCCGACCTCCCAGCCCAACAGCAAAGCTGCACCAGTTTAACCACAGCCCTCCTGGACGGAACGGTTCTCCCGCTCTGGTGAAGGAGGCAAGCTGGGCTATGCCAGGAGGAGCACGGCCCACAGAACGAGGACAGTTGACATCCCCTCTGCCTGGTGCTGGTGACACTGCACCTGGAGCAGCAGGCAGGTGGAGAGCTGGAGAGGCGCTGGCAGAGCCGACACCGCGGCCTGAGCCCTGGGGTACGTCCTGGGGAAGGAGCTGGGCTGGAGTAGCCCAGAGGCTGAGGGATGATCTGATCACTACCTGCAGCTGCTGGAAGGGACGTGCAAAGAGGACAGAAGCAAACTCTTCTCAGGAGTGGCAAATGGTGTGAGAAGGGGCAACAGCCACAAACCAGAGTGCAGGAGAGTCAGGATGGACGCTGGTATTGTATTTTCACTAGAAGGGCTGTGCATCCCTGGGACAGGAACTCTGAGAGGCCAAGGGTCTTGTTTTTACCACGGGGCTAGGATAAAGCCACACCTGACCTCACCCAGTGTTCGTGGCAGCCCCACTTCTGACACAAGGTTGAGTTAAAGACCTACAGAAGTCCTTCCCCAAGACATCTCAGTTCTGACAGTTGAACTGCCACAATTGCCAGTGACACCTTCCTTTACAGGTGCTCTCCACGTCACCAAAATGCACTGACAAACCCTGTTCCACCCAGAACAACTGCTACAGAAGTGCCCAGAGGGGGCCTGAGGGCAGTTGAAAAGGAAGCACCTGACCAGGCCCGAGAAGGTGGGTGACACAAAAACCCCACCGGTTATTTCCACGTCACATCCTTGTTTGCGTCAGCGGGAATCCGTCAGTGCCTGTGAGGCGGCGGACTTTGCACCTTGATATTAATGCGGTGTCTGGACTCCTGCTGCAGGACAACTGAACATCCCAGAAAGAGAAAATGAATGAGGTGGGGGGCCAGGGAGGTCAGTAATGCAGGAGAGTCCTTTTAATGGCACTGGTCAGGCTGAGGCAAACATCTCCTCCTCCAAGGGAAAGATCTAATTGCCACAAAGCACGTGTCCATCCTTGCCCCAGGAGTACAGAGCCCTCTGGCTGGGGTGACAGGGAGGCTTCGTAGCGGGAAGCCTGCCAAGCCTCCGCAGCGAGTCAGGCAGCTCAGCTACAGCCCAGAGCGTGCACGGCGCTGCACTGCTGAGAGCGGAGTGACAAGGACGGGACAGTGGGCTCCAGGCACCCCCAGCAAGTTTGCTGATGACACCAAGCTGTGTGGTGCAGCTGACACGCTGGAGGAAGGGATGGGATGCCATCTAGAAGGACCTTGACAGGCTTGAGATGTGAGCCCATGCAAACCTCATGAAGTTCAACAAGGCCAAGTGCAAGGTTCTGCACCTGGGTTGGGAAAATCTCAAGCACAGATGCAGACTGGGCCATGAGTGGACTGAGAGCAGCCCTGAAGAGAAGGACTTGGGCATGCTGGTTAACAAGAACCTCAGCATGACCCAGCAGTGTGTGTCTGCAGCCCAGAAAGCCAATCACATTCTGGGCTGCATCAAGAGAAGCCCAGCCAGCAGGCAGAGGGAGCAGGTTCTGCCCCTGTGCTTGGCTCATGTGAGACCCCACCTGCAGCACTGCCTCCAGCTCCAGGGCCACCAACACAAGAAGAACATGGACCTGTTGGAGCAGGTCCAGAGCAGGGCCATGAAGATGATCCAGGGGCTGGAGCACCTCTCCTGTGATGACATGCAGAGACAGTTGGGGTTGCTCAGCATGGAGAAGAAAAAGCTCTGGTAAGACCTTATAGCAGCCTTCCAGTACCTAAAGGGAGCCTACAGGAAAGCTGGGGAGGGTCTTTTTATAAGGGCTTGTAGTGATAGGACGAGGCAGTTTTAAACTGAAAGAGGGTAAATTTAGATTAGATAATAGGAATAAATTCTTCACTCTGAGGGTGATGAGACACTGGAACAGATTGCCCATGGAAGCTGTGGAAGCCCCATCCCTGGGAGTGTTCAAGGCCGGGCTGGATGGGGCTCTGAGCAACCTGCTGTAGTGGGAGGTGTCCCTGCCCATGGCAGAGAGAGTAGAACTAGATGATCTTTAAGGTCCCTTCCAACTCAAAACATTCTATGGGATGATTTGATGACCCCAGCTTAGGGGAACAGCACTCACAAACATTAGCCCATTTTGTGCACAGTTTGCAGCCAGGGCTGTGAGAGCTTCACCTTTGAAGGAGCAAAAGGAGTTACCCCAGAGCCGAAGGCAGGGGAGCCCCCAGCAGCAGGGGCACTGGCAGCAGGTGCTCTGCAAAACAAAACCAGGGAGGCTCCAAACCTGTCCAGAGAAGCCTCAGGGACACTGTGCTGGTGCACGAGACAAAGGATGATGCCCCTCTCTGCTCGTGAACTGGAGGGCTCAGCTGCCCACTCAGGGGAGGTCTTGCTCACACTGCAGCTTGCAAGAGGAAAAGGAAGTCAAGAAAGCCTCTGTGCTGTAGATAACAGACTGCCATCACCCAACTCTCCGAGGGAACTTCCTACACTAAGGCCAACCTCTCAGAGCTTCTCTCCAGTTTCAGCTGTTCTAAGAGGGCAGAGAAAGACTAGCAAAAGAAACTCTCATCTGGACAAGGAGAGCACAAGCCCTTGATCTCCCACCGGGGTCCTCTGTCCAACAGCAGGCTGGCTGTGGTCAGTCCTGTGGTGATAGCTATGCTCCTGAAAAACAGATCACATACAGTGACTGAAGAGTTGTCACTGCCCAAGGAGAAGGGGTGGACAGCTCATTTAGAGCAGTAACTATGTTTGCCAAACAGATAAATGTTAAGGGACACACTTGGTTTATGTCTTACCAAGACTAGATTTCACCTCTGGCTGATCCCTCAGGCTTCCTATAGCTGCCATGAGTTGGTCTAGCATTTACTGAACAGCTTTTCTACACGGTGAAATCTGGCTCATCTGGTGGACACCTGGTGAAATCTAGACCTAGGCTGTCTACACACTCAGGAGATCCCCCCTTCTCATCCCCAGACTACCAAGTAACACCCGACAGGGAAATCCTGCACCCTGCCTCCTTTAACCCACAAGTGAGTAGGTTTCTGCTGCAGTTCCCCTTTTTTATCTTCAGACTCAAGAAACCAAGTCACTTCCGAAGGTCCTTTCCCAACCCGTTATTGCTGAAGAGGAGATATGACGGGGGAAGCGGCCTCCCTGCCTCGGAAGGGAACCAAGAGCTTTAGGAGCAATCTCTGGACTCCCAGAAAGCAGCGAGGAACCAAGACAGACTCTGGCAGACCCCTGCGTACACTGGGTGAGAACTGACACAGAGGACAAGTTATTGCCAAGAAAACTGAAGCTGAGACCCTGCTGAGAGGTGCTTCTGTGGCTATCTGGTACCTTTTCTGCTTCCAAAAGGAAAAAGAAGTTACTCCATACTCCCACTCATGTATTTTCTTGTCCTGCATATCGAGGACAAATATTTTAGTCTATAAGAACTACTCACTCAGACGAGCTCCAAGAAGGAGGCCTAGAGATCTCTCCCTCTACACCATCTCTACCTCTTGAAATCAGATGTTTCATTCAGTTCACTCCACTACCCTGGGCCTGTGCTGCAGAGACCAGGCAACAGCCCAGCCTGCATCCGTGGGGGTCCACATGGTGCATTCACTTATTTCCACCCAGGCAATTCAAACCTGTTTGCTTTTACAGAGCCTGAAAACAAGGGTCAAAATCAACCTCCCAGGTCCCCTCCAGTGAAGCAGAGAAACATCCACCAAAACAGAAAAACATCCAGCAAAAGACCCTCCTGGCAGATGGAAAGCTTCACTGGCCTTGCCCAAGCAGATAAGACAGGAGCAACACTGCACATTCGGGCACAGCAGCCTATCACAGGCAGGACAGGAAGGAAAGGAAACAAGAACAGCGAAAGAGAGAATGAAACAGCAGCATTATAAGAGACATATTTTGCTGCCCCAAACAAGTCATTCCCAGTGGAAAAAGTGGCTCTAACTGCAGAAGCCCACAGGACTAGTACTTGGGTGACTCTGGCCACAGGCTGCATTCCTTGAGACCCAGGGGTAAGCCACTCCACTGGTCTAACTCTCATAAACAAACATCTCTGAGAAGCAGAATCACATGCATAGTACAGGTCTTGTAAACATTTTGAGCTCTCACAGGACTCATCCTGAGCTACCTGAAAAAAATGTAAAGAAAAGATCAAAAGGTCAGTCCCATCAGTCAGCAAAGACCAGTGTTTCAATATCAAAAGGAGCAACTCTGTGGGAAGAGTGACTGGGATAGATCTCGAAGCTAGAAATACTTTGACAGGGGAAGAAGAGGTAGACAGGTTAGAGGACAGCATGTCCTCTGGGTGAGAGACTGCCTTTAGAAACACTCTGAGCTACCCAGCATGGCTTATTTCTTATACCCAGGAAGCAGAAGAGATTGCATCTGAAAGACAGCAGATGAAAGTCAACTGACGTCTTCCCCAGAACGACTGTGGCTAGTTGTTGCCTCAGCAAGGAAGCTGTGTCCTACCAACACGTTTGCAGTTAAGGGAGGGTCGGGTTCTGCCAACAAGAAGGAAATTCAGCACCTGAACCACTTGCCACAGTGTCACCGCGCAGTTCAGCACCTCCCAGCCTTGTCAGCCCACCTTGGTCTGCTGCTGGCTGCTCGGCTCTTGTGCCACCCAGACATCACTGACCTGCTGCTTTCGAAGCTGTTTTGCCCCCTGAGGTTCAGCTGAAGCTATCTATGTAGCAGGAAACAGAAGGTAAAGAAACTGTACTCCTGTGTTTACACAGAAAATAGGAACTGTATTCTACTGTTCTGAGAGCTATTTAACATATAAAACACCAAAACATCTTTGTTTTATTAGGAAAGGATGTTTCACTTCATACCTGGTCACAGAGACCAGTGCATGAAAGGAAAAGAAGCAACGAAGGCGGCTGGAGAGCATGAGCTGCCTTGCAGCAGCTTTGTCCAAGTCCCAGGCCCTGTCAGAAAGCACCACCTTCCTCGGGAGCTGCTTTTCCTGCAGAAACCTGTTTGGTAACACAAGAGCTTGATCATGTCACTCCTCCCTAGCAGGCAGAAACAGAAAGAAGTTAATCAAAACTTAAAGAGACGAGACACTAGAAGATGGAAACATCTCTTGAGGGGCAGCAGAACTGATCTTTCTGAACAGAGATCTTACTAATACCCAAGACACAAAGAGCAGCACAAAGGATTGCACTTATTTGAAGACAAGGACACAGAAGACAGCAAGTCCCAGTGAAAGGAGCTGTCCAACAGCAGTGAGGAGGAAGAAAAGCACCATCTTCATGGAGGCAGCTACCCACAGGACCCATCAGGACAGATGGGAAGTCTGTGGAAACATCTCCAAAGAATTCTGCCAGCCACATGTGAATCTGTAGTACACTCCATGGTGAAGACCTTTAAACAGCTGAGAGTCTCTTAAAAACTTACAAGACACACACAAAGTAGGATTATAAAAATAAACTCATGAGTTTGAGCTCATGCACAGCTCTGAGGAGTTAACACTCCTAACAGGTGCCCCAGTCCACCCAACACAGCCACGCTCCCCAAAGGCACAGCCACGAGCTGTGTTCGGCACAGGCTCTGGCACCCCTGCAGCCACCCAGTCAGCGTCCATGGAACAGAGAGGACAACAGGAAACAGCCTTGAGTTGTGCCAGGAGAGGGTGAGGTTGGACACGACGAAGAATTTTTTCACTGCAAGGGTTGCCAAGCCCTGGCCAGGCTGCCCAGGAAGTGGCTGAATGGCCGTGTAGATAGGGTGCTCAGGGCCACGGTTTAGCAGTGGACATGTAGAGTAGGGTTAATGGTTGGACTCCATGATCTTGGAAGATCTTTTCCAACCTAGATGATTCTATGACCACAGTTCTGTGATACTCTCCCTGTCCTCCTGGGTGCCACTCTGCAGGACTGTCACTTCAAAATTGAAGTGAGATGGGATGAGAGCAGGCCCTTCCTTACCAGGAAGTGCTCGTGCTGAAGAGCAGCAGCCTTTCAGTGGCCAGCACTCAGCTCACACCCTTGCAATTGTATCTTTGAATAACTCCCAGGAACAAAAAGAAAGGTAACTTGGGTAAAAATTTATTTTACATACAGACCATTGCAACTTAACTATTAATCAAGAAGTTATTTTTACTTTACAGGAAGTGACCGGCTGGTCTGAGATTAACAGAAATCTAAGCCTGAGAGCTGAGACTTTAGTTTGGAAATGAGATCTTGGGGGAAGGGTCCTTCCAAGCACCACTCAGTTCAGTGAGGAGCTGTGGGACTTTTACCTGCAGCTCAGCTGCACTGCACAGTGCTGGAAGCAGGTTCCCATTGTCAGTTCAGACTGTTCCGAAGCTGAACTTGCTGACAAAGATGATGCCTAGAAAGGTACGGATGCATTTCCAGTGTTTTGTTCAGCTCTCAAACTAGAAATGGAAGAGGTGAAACAGCACAATCTCTGTGAAGTACAAAACACCGAGTTACAGGGCAGCAGACAAACAGGACAGCAATAATGGTGGGGACCCTCCTAAGCCAAGTGTTCTACGTGTAGCAGGCTCCTGGCCAAGTTCATACTATGGCCCTAGTTCAAATGGACAGAGTACAAAAAATACTTTTACCAATAATTAATTGTACTGGAAACAAACAGTCTACTAAAAAGCAATTCTTACTCTAGGTGCCAATGAGTCCTTAAAAGCAGAGAGGGGACTGAGGAGCTGCACTTGAGCAGTGCTGCCAGGATCATTCACGCTGCTCCATTTTTACTTTGGGAGGTCTCAGGAAGGTCCTGTTTTTCTTTTCCTTCTTCCCCTTTGTATTAGCCTGGAAATTTCTCCAGCTGTCCACACGACCATCCCGACTTTCCTAGGAATGCCAGAGAGGAAACAAAGAGTTAAGACGTTGCAGAAGCCAGAGAACAGGCAGTACAGACCAGCTTCAGGAGAACAATAGCAATTTCCCCCTCATCCAGCATCCCTGGCAGCCAGGACACACAGACACTGTGACGAGCCAGAGCAACAGCCACAGCACAGTGGAACCACCAGCGAGCTTACAAACACCAGTGTAAGCATTGTGCTTGTTTCTCGTTTCAGACGCAACCAGCTTGGGATGTGCAGCCCTGCCTAGAGTCTGCTGAATCCTCTGAGGTGCAAAGGGGACAAGAAACCTCATCTCCCATGGATGCTCCTCATCTATCAGCCCCAAACAAGCCATCTCCTCATCGCTCTGTCTCGCATCCTTGAGACGGCTCTTCCTGTGCTGCAGCTTGGAGGCACAGAGAAGAAAGAGAGAAACATACTGCTCTTTTCTCATGCTTCTTGCCCAAAGCTTCATCACAAAGACACAATGAGCTCAACTTCACAGTGTGAGGTCCACACACTCAAGGCCCATCTGACCATAGCTGTGCCTGCAGTACTGGTGCTGCTCCAGCTGCAAGAGCTGTCTGCTCTGCTCCCCTCTCCCATAGCAGGATGATCTGAACGACGGGGCAGAGCACACCCTCAGCCAGTCTGCAGATGACACGCAACTGGAAGGAGAGGCTGATGGTCCGGAGGGTCGCGCTGCCATCCAGAGGGACCTCGACAGGCTGGAGAAAGGAGCTTAACAGGAACCTCACGCAGCTCAACAAAGAGAAGTGCAAAGTTCTGCCACTGGGAAGGAACAACCCCCGGCACCAGCACATACTGGGGGCCGCTCGGTTGGGAGGCAGCTCGGTAGAACAGAACCCGAGGGGCCTGGTGGACACCAGCAACGTGCCCTTGCTGCTACGGTGAGTGAACGGTGCCCAGGGCTGCAGCAGGCAAAGCTTTGCCAGCAGGCCAGGGCAGATACCCCCTGCTCAGCACTGCTGAGGCCACGCTTGGGAATGCTGTGTCCAGTTCTGGGCTCCCCAGTGCAAAGCAGACATGGACATACTGGAAAGAGTCCAGTGAAGGGCCAGAAGGGTGATGACAGGACTGGAGCATCTCTCACAGGAGAAAAGGCTGAGGTGGTTGGGACTGTTCATCCTGGAGAAGAGAAGGCGCAGGGGGATCTCATCAACATGTAAAAGTATCTGAAGGATGGTGGAAAGAAGACAGACCCTGGCTCTTCCTGGTGATGTCCAGTGCCAGGACCAGAGGCCATGGGTGCAAACTGAAACACAGAAGGCTCCATCTGAAGACCTGGTTTTATTGAGGGTGACTGAACTGAAAAAGGCTGCCCAGAGACACTGTAGTCTCCATTGCTGAGGATATTCAAAAGTCACCTGGACATGGTCACAGAATCACAGCATGGTAGGGGTTCGAAGGGACCTTGAATTGAGTCCAACACCCCTGCCAGAGCAGGATCCCCTAGAGCAGGTCACACAGGAACAGACCCCGGTGGGTTTGGAACCTCTCCAGAGAAGGAGACTCCACAACCTCCCTGGACAGCCTGGGCCAGGCTCTATCATCCTCATCATGAAAAAGTTTCTTCTTACGTTTCCATGGAACCTCCTCTGCTCCAGCTTGCACCCATTGCCCCTTGTCCTATCATTGGACGTCACAGAGCAGAGCCTGGCCCCATCCTCCTGACAATCACCCTTTATATCTTTATAAACATTAATGAGGTCACACCCCAGTCTCCTCTTCTCCAAGCTAAAGAGCCCCAGCTCCCTCAGCCTTCCCTCAGCAGGGAGATGCTCCACTCCACTCCCTTAACCATCTCTGTGGCTCTGCACTGGACTCTTTCCAGCAGTTCCCTGTCCCTCTTGAACTGAGGGGCCCAGAACTGGACACAATATTCCAGATGTGTCCTCACCAGGGCAGAGTAGAGGGGGAAGAGAACCTCTCTGACCTACTAACCACACTCCTTCTAATCCACCCCAGGGTGCCATTGGCCTTCCTGGCCAAGGCCACATTGCTGGCTCATGGTCACCCTGCTGTCCACCACGACCTCCCCTTCCCCCCAACCCCCACCCAGTCCTTTTCTCCTGCGCTGCTCTCAACAGCTCAGTCCCCAGCCTATACTGGTACCCGGGGTTGTTCTTCCCCAGCTGCCAGACTCTACACTTGCCCTTCTTGGATTTCATCAAATTTCTCCCTGCCCAACTCTCCAGCCTGTCCAGGTTGACCTAGTCAGGCTGGACCCTGGCTGTGAAGAACTGGTTTTAGGTGTCCCTGCTTGAGCAGGGTGGTTGGACCAGACGGACCACAGAGGTCCCTTCCAACCCTTCCAATCATTCTGTGATCACACTTTTCCTAGGGATAAGGCTGTATGGCCTAACCTTATTTCTTACAGTTCGTTGCTGGAAGCTATTCTTGGAATCACTAAGAAAGTAAATTCAGAGGGTGTGATGGGTGTAGATGTTCCAAAAGGCCCTTCTAAAATGCATCAAGATATAAGTTAGCTCTGAAAGCATGAAAAATTTTATAAACAGCTGGCAACCACTTGGATGGCACAAATACTGCCATGAGGATTCAGAAACACTGCAGAACACACACCAGGGACAAATCCTACGGGTCTTTAGGGTAAAGAGGCAGGACCAGAACCACGATGCAGTATGCAGACAAGGACTGGAATCACCCAGAAGAGCAATGCTGAGGTACAACACAAGCACCTTTAAAGGCTGGGATGTTTGTGTTGGATTTATCTGTTTTTTTCTGAAACGGTGACAGAACCACAACTGCAGAATATAAACCTTTTTTTGGTTTTTCTTTACAGTTGAAATATTATTTGAAGCAGCCACACACACATTCCTTTTGGATATATTTTCAAACCAGCCACTGAATTAGAACACACAGGAACAGACAAGAATTTTGTCTCCCATCACCCTGAATGCCATCAACCAATGATGGTCACTAGAAGAAATAAGCTTCTTATTCTTGTGTCCTCCAGTGATCCATTTTGGACATTAACATCTAGCTTTGATACAGTTTTTTCCTGGTTGTCCAGGAGCAGCTGAGGACACGACGGTACTCAGAGCTGCAGTGCCAGTAATTCTGCAGCTCCCATCACTATCTGTAACACTTGCTCACATTTCCCCTGCTGCTGTGCTTTACTGCAGCCCCACAGCAGTGACACCCAACTTCTGGGGCCTTTCTGGTGTGAGCACACAGAACTCCTGCCAGCAGCAAAGCCAGTGGCACACCCATTTATCTCTCTGGCATTACATGACAACACCCACAGTGCACTCCACACAGCAGCACTGCATGAGTTTTTCAGAATATCCAGATTCCTATATCCATGTTATATAGCACAGGAACACAAACTCCAGAAACATCCTAGGTGTCCATTTTCCACAGGATGCCAGTCCAACTTCTCTCCCAGACTTCCTCTTTTTTAAAGCCCTCCTGAACATAAGAGTGGGATCCAGCTTTGGATTAAATGAACAATCTAGCTCACCTTTTCATGAGGCCCTGCACTCTTGTTACTGATTTTCCTGCCCACCACCCCCTTCGTGTCACAAGACTTCACCTCTGGTGCACAGTGAGGGAAGAGTTACAGGCTTGATCAAATATTTTGGGAGGCTGTAGGTTTGACCTCTAGAATAGCAGCACAACAACCACAAAGCTGCTTCTAATACACCTAAACCCTGAACACAGGGTGGAAGGGGCAGGGAAGTGACTGGCCTTCAGGTCTCTAATATTCACAGGAGATACAGATTCTGTAAGGTTCACAACCAGACTGAACAGTACCAACAACAGTCCACACTAGTGGCTGAACAGCTGCCAGATCAAGTTTTACTGGTCACCAGTGACCTGGGCTAAGCAGCGATTCAAATTTCTGACTAAGGACAAGAATGAACTCCTCACAGAGATGAAAAATACCACACATTTTACCAGACCTACTTCTGAAAAGCAACACCAAAGCCCCATCAGGGGGCTCTTGCCACACAGTGACAACACCCAAGCTTGTGCAGGTGCTTTTACTAAGTGTCCACTTAAGTTATCTTAGAAGAGCTGCAGACAAAAAGTCTCTCATCTCTAGGGGTATTTCCTGCAGCATGGTTAAGAACTGCTGAAGTCCATCCTGTAAGTTAAGCTGATGATTACCTCAAAGTTCTTCTGCCATTCTCGCTCTCGTTTAGCTTTTTCTTGTGCTTCAATTTCCTCTTCCCTCTGCCGCTTCCTGGAAGGGAAACCACAAAGAAATTATGAACCCAAAAGCACGGACGTTAAAGTAACACAGTAACACTCACAAAACACCTCAGAAAGCTCTTCTGATTTCTTGGCAGATTAAAGTACTTATCAGAAAAGACAAATAAACAGATCTAAGACAGCACACCAAACAGAATTTTTTTTCAAATCCATCAGAGCAGCAAGCTCTGAAGATGGACAGCACCACTGACAGCATGCGTGTACTTAATTGGTGAGTCAGCTTCTCTTGCTCAGCAAAACAAGCTGGACTCCTTCATAACTCTAGTGATGAGTCTCTCAAGTGTCGAGAGCACACACTTTGAGAAGTTAATAAACACCTGAGCGTGCAAGGTAAGAATGAAATGGTTTTTTCCCCTTATTTTCATCTGTAATCAGAAGTAGTGCTCTGCAGCTATCTCCCAGGCTGCCCTCACTGACCAACAAAGAAACCTGCTCTACGAAGCATGTCCAGTGACCACAACATGGGATCAAAATGCCTAAAAGAGCAGAGGATGACACAGGCCACAGGGTATTTCTGGCACTTCATTAAAGTTGAATTCTTTGCACGCTAGCAAGATGCAGAAAGGTGTCACCATTTCAGTGTTTTAGCTGGCATCCACGTACACACAGAACATGAGTATATAAGCATACCAAATATACAGATGTTTTCAATACAGGAGAGCAAGTTTCCTGTTTGCATTTCTCAAGCACAGAGTTCTACAACCCACAGGTTGAACAGAGAAGGAAGCTACCTCAGTAGAAGTCATCTTGACAGGACCCTTGTTAATCTAATCCTGCCTAAACCTGATCTAATCCTGCATTCAGCGGGAGGCTGGACCGGACAACGTCCAGAGCTCTGTTCCAACTTAAGACTTTTCTAAGAGTCTATGATTCCTTACCTTCTCTGAGGAAGCAAGAGGGGGGAAGAAGAGCCTGAACTGCACAAGCAGAATGATGTTCTTACCTTTCATGCATTTCTTTCGCTTCTCTTTCTTTCCTCTTAATTTCCAGTTCAGCAAAGAGCTTCATTGTCTGTTTGTACACAGCTTGTTTGAACTGTAGAAGACAAACCCAGTCTTAAAATGATGCCCATTAACACAGTTAAGAGAAGTCTGTTTTACATAAGTAGTCAGGAGCAGTGGCACACAGAAAGGTACAAAACACCACTGATTAAATTCTGGCCCCAACACCAGGAGACAACTACTTATTAGTCTCACGTTCCTCTCGTTTTGGTTTGGATTCACGAAGCTGTGGCTAAACAGAGCTGTTCATTTCAAGCTCTCTTATTATTCTGTTAAATTTGACAAAAACCAGGCAAAATGGTCACTGTTTAGATTGCAATTTCCCACCAGATCTTCTTGATATCTTGTAAAAGTCTAACATTTGCTTTCCAATAGGAAATACCAGTATACTTCAAAAAAACTTCATTATTGAGGAACAGCAAGAGACCTCTGAGAAGCAACTGAAAGTAAGATGGTTATGGGGTTGGTTACTGTGGTAATAGCGAGAGAAAAAAAAAGGTGATGACAGTGAGACTAATGATGTCATCATTCCATTATCATCCTGTTAAAGCTTCCAACATCACTCGGCTTTTTCAGACTAGAAACCAGGCAAGAACTAAGTTGCGTCAAGCCTTTTTTTAATAAAAGTTATTTATTACAGGACAGGGTATCTATCCTCAAGTGCTATAGAGAAGAAACAGCTGGAACAGCTGTAACTATAAAATGTAACTAAGCACATTTTAGACACGCTGCAGTGGGCTCTGCACCTGCCTCTGCCGGCATGAACACCACTGCTCCAGCATTCAGAGCACAACAAGAAACTCGGTTCAGAACAGACTGCATGATGCACAAGCAACGAAGACCAAGAGAAGAACTGGGTATTTTAATCTATATAATCTTATGATATATTTACTCTTTACATTACAGTTGAACCATTTTCTAAAATAAACAGGCATTACCCAACACATGGTACTCTACAGTGGCCTATCCGAATTTGCTCTTCTCCAAGTACAAGGATTTTCAGCACTCCAACAAGTCTAACAAATACTTCAGTACTGGTTTTGACTCTTAATTCCTCAAAACACATTTTGTACTCCCCAGTTTCTCTGCACAGTGTATGACTTACAACTTCAGGATCATCCTCTTCCACAGTGGGAGGTTTCCCATCCTTCTTCAGCTGCTTCTTTTTTTCTTTCACCTAAATATTAAGAGCAAAAATAAGAGCCTAAAAAGTTTTCTAGGGCTTACATAATTGTATCCAAGCAGTTCTGCCTTCCTGCTCTGCTGTGTGGGAAGAACTCTGGATGACAGTAAGCTCTTGATTTGGATCAATGTTTTATTTTAAACCAGAACCTCCTGATCCAAGGTCCAGATAACACATACAGCATCGCTATCACATGAACTGCAGTAATTAAAACAACTACATTAGACACTATTCATTCAACATGTACACTTTGATGGGTTTTGGGGTTTCTTTTAAGATATATTCATATCCAACATACACCACCCAAATCAGGAGGAAGTTTATTTTGCCTTCCAATATTCAAAAGACTAACAACAACAAGTGGAACATGAAAAGTTCCTTGGCTTAGAGTATCTGAGTTCTCCCATATCATCGGCTTTCTCAAGCTTGTTGTGGTTTAGTCCACCCACATCACTCAAATAACTTCTTGGCCAATACAATCCAAGCTCCTTTTCTTATCTTATAGGTCATTTTCCCCAAAACTCCCCAGTTTCCTGTTGTCACCACCTATTTTCTTCCACCTACACACATCTGAACTACAGACTTGGAAAAAAAAAAATTAGGTCAGATCATGTGGTCTGACCTAATTATTTCAAGTACTGAATTTCACTGAATTATCTTGCACCGAGCTCAACAGCAGTCTTGGACAGAGCAGGTCTGTTCATGTCGTGGAGCTGAGTCCATCTGCACACCTTCATTACAAAGTCTGCTTAGCTCACCTTTTAATGACCTAAACATGCAGCCTGTGTACCAAAAAGCAAATTATCATCGACTGACTACCACTCACCTCCACCCACGGCCGTTCCTATGAATACTTACAGTGTGTTCCACATACTCTTTTCCTGCCTGTATCACATCCAAGGCCCTCTTCTTTTGCTCCTGATCTAGCAGCAACTTGTACGCTTTATCTACAGCTAATAAAAAGCAACAACATTAATAGCACCAGTAGCCACATTCACAAGGCATCACCAAATTGCTGCTTGCTGACCATACAAATGTTGCTTCCTAGAATTTGGGGGGGTATGGCTGTTTTTGTTCAGTTTTGTGAGGACTTTTTTTAAATACCTCTAGGCAAGTGATATCACAATTAGTCAAATGAGATTTGGGGTACAGTAATGGCAGAAGCTGTAGTTAGCAGGGTGAAAGTGTCAGTCCTACCAAGTTACAGGGCCTGAGGTAAAGTTTAAGGTGTGTAACACCTCACCATAATACAAAGCATACACATAAAACCATAACACTGGTTCTGTCATACGGTCTTTGAATAAAATCTAATGCACGGATTACAGTTTTTCTTGAATGACCTCAAAAGCCCAGGGATGGCTGTCTGCTCATGAACTGACAGTACAACTACTGCCACCTAGTGAAATTTTTCTGCTGAAACACCACCCCCACATCGGCCTCTCCCTCATCTAAAGTGCCTCTACAGCAGTTCTGTCTGTCCGTGGAGCCTCTGTCCCCAACACTGACACCAGCTTCAGAAAAACAGCAGTCCAACTACTATCATACACCAGCCTAGGAACAGGGGAGAGCATTACCTTCAAATGCCTTCTGGGCTCTATCTGCATCATCTTGATTTTTATCTGGATGCACCAATATTGACAACTGCAAGAGAAAGAATCTGGCTATTAAGATCCTTGTAAAAGATGAAGAATATTTCAAGAGATTTTTGTCAAACGGTATCAGACAGAAGGAATCACAGTCCTTTGTATATGGATGGAGCAGCTGACAATCTCTAGAAACAGGCATCAGTAAAAGCTTATAAATGAAGTAAAACCTCTGTAACAGACAGGCTGCCTGAGAAAACCTGCAGCTCAGGGTGGGCAGAACACCACAAATACACTTCAGCTGCAGTGTCTGGGGCTGGCAGGAACCCTGCAGTCACCTATGGTTTTTATCCTTGGTCTTAAGAAGAAAGAAATCTCCAAGATCATCCTCAACCAAAGTTTACCTTTCACTCGACAATGTCTCCCAGAAAGTTCTCCAGTATCCCTAAGGCTGTTCAAATATAAAACTATTTAAATGACTGAGGTTTTTCTTGGGCTCCTTTACTGAAAGTTAAGCAAACTTACAGCAAACTTTCTGTACTCTCTCTCCAGCAGAGACAGACCATTAATCACTACCACATTTAGGGCAACCTTAAATGAGCTGGAAACCACATGTCCTCTACCTTCCTCTTCCAGAAAAAGAGATAGTTCTTTCAAACTTTCCCCATGAGGCTTTTTTTTTCCCCAGATGTCCTGTTTTTGCTGTTGCTGTAGGACTCTACTTTATCTGCATATTTCCCACTCCAAAACCAGTCAGCGCAACAACTGAAATTGCATCAGTGCCAAAGAATGCAAATAATTATTTCCTGAACTCTACAGATGGCACATTCTAGATCACAGGAAAAAGGTTTGCCTCCAGTCATGAACAGCAGCACGCTGCTGATTTACTCTCTGACTGGCTACAGCCACTGTCTTTTTCCTTCTGGTGGCTGTGTGTGATTTCTTCAATACACAATTCTCATTTCACCACACTGACTTCAAAACGTTTCCCCGTGGCGTTCCATCAGCCTAAAGCTAAGACAGCCCCATTTTTTTTATTCACAGAACTGAGAGGTCAGCAACAGACCAAGAGGTTATCCTGACACTTTCCACATACAGAAGTAGCCCATAACCCATGGCCATCGTGGTGGGGTGTTCCTCTACCAGCCAGCACAGTTTCCTGTCTACAGACAGTTCTTCATGTTTACAGCATTAATACAGGCTGGAGGCTACAGCCCTCCAAACATTGTTTCTTTGCTGCATGTACTGATTAAACTCAAATTTCTCCTGCAGATCTGTCAGCGCAGTAATTTTTCCTACATTGCAGAGAGCAATGGCTGAGTGAGCAGGGCTGCGGCTGTTCCAGGCGACCTGGTCACCAAAAACGACCACTGAAATTCTTAAAAGAAACCTCACAAAAAAAATAACGCTTCTGGATTCTTGTCCATATACTGGAGAAAAATTACTTTTCCTCAGTGTTAAACTTTTGATGAACTTTGATGTTCTCTTTGAACTCCAGTTCAGGGAGCTGGTGGTGCTTTGCGGCAGCCCCATCACACACCTCCCTGGCACAGCAGCACACCGTGCAGAGCAGGGACACTGCTGCAGCGCTCCTCCTAAGACAACTGTCCTCAGAGAACAACTGTTCTATACAGTTCTTCCCCAAATGGCTACTGCTCTACCCAGACACAGTTTTACCACCACTCTTCTTGCTCCTCAGCACAGCTGCACAGTCTCTACTGAGCTTCTCGTTTCCTTCCAGAGGCTTCAAGTGCAAAAGCCAAATACCTGCCGGAATCTTTTCTTTATCTCTTCATCTGTGGCTTCAGGATCCATCTGCAGTACCTAAAAAAGACCATGAGAGCAGAGCAAGTTTGATGGTAACTCCCCGTATTTTGGGTTCCTGGGAGCGAGCTCTAAACACTTGGTTCCCTGGCACACAGACACAACACCAGGAAGCTCTCACTATCAGCGAGCTGCTGCAGGACACCAATTTTCACCTGGTAAACCAGGAACATTTTACCAGACATCATGTTTGGGATGTTTTACTTTTAGCAATGCTCAATTCCTCTGATTATACCGGTGTCCTTACCACACTCAAACCTCATGCAGACAGCTGACATCCCTCAATAGCCAGAATTGGGCTAAACCTTCAACCTGTGCTGGAGCAATGCTTAGTTTGACAGAAACAGAAGCATATGGTGCCTTTAGGACATTGTCAGATCATTCATAACTGACAACTTTGGGCAAAAAACACACTACTTTCTAAGAATTTACTCATTTTATCATTTCGAAAGAAGACAGAAGAGTTCTACTGTTTGGTTTCCACAAAGGAGCCCACTTGTCTACTGAATTTTAGGGATGTGCCAGAGCTTAGGAGCTCTTTTGTGAAGCAATTCACTGAAGTCCTAAGCAACAAGTGAGCCTACTCAATGCAGACACACACACTGGTCTGACACTAGGAATCTGTAAATAGAACGCATTCTCACAGGAAAGCTACAGTCTATGCGTAAATGGTTTGCTTAATTTACTCTCCAAGTTAAGTACAAAGTTCTACACAGAACTGAATGTTGTCAAGGTGAATCTGTTGGCTGATCTGGCTGACCAGCCCTAAACTGAGACTACAGAAAGCAGCTGCAGCTTTAAAAAGGCAGGTGAAGATGAGATCAGGAAGGAACACACATGGGAGAGCCAGCTCCAGAGGGCCACCGCATTGGTTTATACACCGTATTCCTCAGGCTTGCGTGCCTGTGAAGGCTGTGTAACCAAGAGTGGAAACTGGAATCAAACTATGCAATGTGCAAGGGAACTGCCCGTTTTCCAGTGTCTCCTCAAAGGCTGCTCACTAGTGTAAGCAGTGAGAGCCCTCCTCTCATTCCATACACCACGCAAGTTCAGGGGGATGAAATCCAAAATGGAAGGCACAACTGGAACTGCCGAGTCCAGGAGAGCTCAGAGCAGGACCTGCCCAGCAGGCCTCCTGTAGCTGGGACGTTCTCACTCAGAAAGCTCCTGGGTTTAACCTGCCAAACCTCCCAGTGCTGCAGCACGAGGGAAATGTGTCACAAGAACACAGTTTGCACCTGTCATAAACAGTGAAAAGGAGGGTGAGCACATACACATCCTTCTTCCATCTTATGTAAAGCTTCTCTGCAGTAATCTAATTCTAGATTTTTATTTATTTTTCTTTTAATCTTTTTACTGAAATAAATACCCAGTAAATCTGGAAGTCAGATTACCCAGTCAGAATGGAGGACAAAACGTTCAAACTAACCTCAAACGGGTTTAAGTTGAAATAGGAAGATCCAGGTCGGGTCAGCCTGTCAATTTGGTTTTTTGATGTTAAAACAGAGTCTCGTTTTTCAATCTGCTTTACCTGAAGAACAAGACAGACCTCTATTAACTGACTGCCACACTGTGCTTACCTGGTTTCCTGCGATTACCACACCAGCCACTGTACCACACGACAATTCACAGTACCTCTTGCTCATCCCAAGCCTGTAGTTATTTTAGGCAGGCACTAGCAGAGCACATTTTTTAGCCTTTTCTACAGCATAACGGTATTTTTAACATTACAGTTTAACTATAAACAACCTTTGAGAGCACTTCTGCCAACTCTCCTGCGGCAAGCTCAACAGCTACGGCTTTCCCCTCTCTCCTACACTGGCAGTGTCGTCGGGACTCCTTGGAAATCTACCCCACTATTGCTTTTAGCCCACTGCAGGCAGGGTAGCCCGTTGGACACATTAAGTGATACCCCTACAAGTACACAAGTCTGCTTTGTTCTGATGACAGGTTATTCAGCACAGGTCACGTTCTGTTCTTTACAGCGTTATGCCAAACCAATACACGCCTCTATACTGAACGTGCACCTTTATTTAAAGAAGCAGGCATCCACCAAAGTGGCAGGACCTCTCTGCGGGCAGTCTCGGGTAAGCACATCCAAGCCGCGCACAAAATAACAGAGACTGGCGCGGGCCGCAGCCCCCTTCCCAGGTGACGGTCTGTCCACAGAGGTGCCGAGCAGGGGGGCACAGCACAGGGGTGTGCTCAGGGGTGACTCCCCCGGGTGTATCGAGGGAGCAAGATAAGGGCTGAATTTTCGGCCCCTTCCCCCGGCCACAACAGCGGCTTTTCTGAGGGCAGCAGGCGCCGCGGGGCCGGCGGCAGCGAGCCCGGCAAACGTCCGCTCTCCCCGGGCCGAGCGCGAACCCGCCGGCTCCTACCGCTCGCCCACCCCGGCCGCTCGCCCACCCTCTGCCCAGCACCGCCAGCCGCTTCGCCCGCCCCGCCCTCGGCCCAGGGCAGCCCCGGGCACCGCCGCGGCCCGGCTCGGGGCCCGGAGGGCTCGCTTCAGGGCGG
>JANVCC010000120.1:302615-314533 GCA_025345505.1 Todiramphus chloris collaris | reverse complement strand
CCCCCCGCCGCGGGCTCCCCCGCCGCCGCCGCCATCGCCAGCACCACGTGACGCCGTGCGCGCGCGCACGTGAGCACGGCGCTGAGGCCGGCGGGGCGGGCGGCGCCCTCGGCACGTGACCGCCGCGCGCGCAGCAGCAGTAGCCCCGCGCTCCCCGGGCCCCCGCGGAGAGCCCTGAGGGGCCGGCCCGGGGCACAGCTCCTGCGGGGCCGGGGCGGGGGGGCGTCGGCATCACCCCCGCAGCCCGCTCCGCCGCTCGGGGTTCCCCCCCGCCCCCCGGCCCGGCGCGTACGGCCCAACCGGGGTGGGAGCGAGGGCCGCGCCTGCGCGAGCCGTGACGCGGCGGGTGGGGCGGGACTCGTCCGCGCGCCGCTCCAAGGGCAGGGGCACGATGGCGGCCGTGGCGGTGGCGGCGGCGCGGGGCGGCCTGCGCGGGGCTCTCCTGGCGCAGCATCAGCGCTGGAGCTCGGGCTCGGGCGCCGACCAGGTGGGCGCGGGGGAGGCGGCGTGACGGCCGGGCCGGGGAGGGGCTGTCCCTCCTTTCCCTGCCCCGTCTCCTTTCCCTCCCCCCTCACCCCCGTCTCTCCCCGTAGCTGGGCGAGCTGGGCAAAGGCGCCGGGAAGGGCGGTGGCGGCGGCGGTGCCATCCGCGAGGCCGGCGGTGCCTTCGGGAAGAAGCAGGCGGCCGAGGAGGAGCGGTACTTCAGGTGAGCGGGGCGTGGCGGGGCCTGCGGCGGGACCCGCACAGGCAGCCTCCCTCCCCCTCGCCGGGTGAGCACCGCGGGGCCCGGCCCGGCCTAGCGCTGGGCCTGCGCCAGCCTCGCCTGCGGTCGCCCCCTCCTGCAGCCAAACCATCGCCTCGAGGGCTGCGGCCGCCCCCGATTGTGCGGGTACTGCACCTTACGCCCTGCTTTCTTCCAGGGAGAAAGAGAGGGAACAGCTCTCTGCCTTACGGAAACACCATGAGGAAGAGATCGATCACCACCAGAAAGAGATAGAGCGTCTGCAGAAAGAAATTGAGCGCCATAAGTATAAGATCAAGAAGCTTAAAAACGATGACTAAGCTGATGCTGTTGGTGAATGTGCACAGCCAGTACTGGTTGAGATGTAAAACAGCACTGAAGACTCTATGCTTTGGCCAACATAATCCAGATTCGTCCAATTATACTGTGGTCTGCAGCAATGTCAAATAAACTACTCGGTCTCTCTCTTCTGTTCAGTAACTGTTTAATGAAAAAAAAAAAAGCCACTGTCTTGTTTTAAAATTCATTGTACTTCCAAAATAAGGTTATGCTCTTGAGTAGGCAGTCCTGTACAGAAATTCATTGTGTTCTTCAGATTTATTTAAAACAATTGACCATTTTTACTTAGTGTGCTAGCTTGACAGTGAAAGCTGTGAGAAAAGTTGGGGGGAAATGGTATCTGGGTAGAGACCTGTTAACACAAATAATATCTCAAGTGAACTGTCCCTGGGGAATGGGGGGAAGGAGGGGTCTCCACTCACCTAGCAGAGTACCCATTAAAAAAAAAAAAGTTCTGTTGCATTTAGTGCTATAAACAGAAAGAAAAATACTGTTCTAATTCAGATTCTAAGAATAATTCTCATTTCACTTGTGTTGGTGCAAGTTCCGGAATTAAGACATCTGAGATCTGTCTTCCACATGGATGGCTTTTTTTTTTTCAAAGACTTTAATTGCCCATGGGTGATTTTTCTCTGTCTCTAGTCCAAGATGTTTCTTTCCAAAGAAAGATGGATTAAGATTAATTTTAAGCAGGTTCAGTTACGTTGGCAGTTTTAATGTAAGAAATCCATCGTAAAACATGGCAAGTGTCCACTAAAATGATGTAGCCTTGCTGCAGTAAGCCCTGACAAGAAGGGAGTTTGAAGTACTGGGAGCCAGGAAAGGAGGCAGCCTTTCCTTCAGCAGCTGCACCGCCGTGTCTCTGAAGCTGCCTCAACAGGTTTAGTTTCTACCCCTCCAAAAGCCACCCTACATCAGAAGCTGTGTGGTGCGGGTGGCCTGGGAGGATGGGTGGCTGGAATTCCCCTGCTCGGAACAGCCGCAGGCAAGTCAGAGCCTTGGAGCAGGGTGTGACTGGCGGGCTGAAGGCGTTCCAGTTTCTCCCGTGTTAACTAGAACACCTCAAACGGGCTGCTCCCCTTCCACCTGAGCCGGCGGTAGTCTTGTCTGCAGAACAACCGACAGCACTGTTGCTCCAGTGAAGAGTCTGTGCCCTTAACTCTTGAATGACAATGTTTTCTGCGCTCAGCCAGGGAGGAGGGAGGCTGCGCTGGGACCCATGTCCTTGCCTGGCTTTGCTCGCTCTGAGAGGTGGGCTTGCAGCTGGTTGTGTGCAGCCCGTTGTGCAGAGCTCTCTCTCTGGTGTTCATTCTTTTCACTTGGGGCTGAATAACCTGAGACAAAAGTATTACTAGTGTCTCCACCTCCCCACCTCCTTGGGCATGGGAGCCTGGTGGGAAAAACCGTCATGAAAAGCAATAGACTACTGACCCGTCGAGGCTTTACACGTTTAAAAATCCAAATTTTTACCCATTAAAAAATCTCTTTCCTATTGTATCTGTCAGCCACTTGGATTCCCCCAAAAGCTGTGGCATCACTCGTGAGATGTCCCTGTTGAAGACCAGTTTCTTAGCATTGCAGCCACAGTGGACTATGGAATAGCTGAAATAAACACCAGGACAACTCTGCATTCTGAAGGGAAGAGATCTGGTCTTAAATTTGTGGCTCTGTGATTTACTCTCATTTTTGTTCACTGCTGACAGCTTAACTATGCCATGTGAGCTCAGCTGCAAGACCTCTGCCCAAGTGCCTGTAAGGGAGAGGGGATTTACTCTGATGAGTGTTGTGATCTGGACTGCTGTCATCTACCATGCTACAGGCAGAGGTGTTTCAAACCCTCTGAAGTCCCCTGGAGCTCGTGTGTGTGATTCAGTATCTTGCTACACAGCAGAGAGCTTTCCTGCCCGCTGTCTGTCTCTGAAACACATCCCTCTCCTCGTGTTTCAACTCTGCAGAAGTTTCAGAGGGCTCCAAGGCTGGTGGATGTGCTGGGTCCCTTACCACACATTGTCTTGGTTTGATTTAGAACAGCTTCTGTTCAGTGACTGGAGTTCTCAGCTCAGCCTCTCCTAACCAACTGCACTGTCTGAAGCTCACGGCAGATTTTCCCAGGGGCTGCTCCTGGCAGCGCCAACGCTCCGTGTTTAGAGCTGCTACCAAGGACTGGTGTGTGCAGCCCAAGGTCACTGCTGGCTCTTGTGCACCACGCTGGGGGCTGCAGAAAGGAAGAGGTGGCACCTGCGGGGAGAAGCAGCCAGGACAGGGGACCCTGAACTGCCCAGCGAGGGATCCCAGCCCATGGACATCGTATCCAGTGTAAAGCTGAGGGAGCAGGGGGGCCAAGCCTCTTCCTCAATGGCTGGTGTCTGAGGAGGATTCTGTCTGTTCTGCCTTCAATCCCAATCTGTGTGTTCCTGAATCCAGTTCAGTTCCAGAACCCAGCTCCTGAATCCAGTTCCCATCTGCTGCTGAGTCCAGTCTGGGGCTTCCCCAGTGCCTGCTCCACAGCACCAGTACTGGTGTAATTGCCATGGTGGGGGGTGGTGTGATACTGGTTTTGTATCTATTTATATATATTCCATTTTATTATTATTCTTTTCATTAAAGCTGGTTTAGCTTTATATCTAATGGCCGAGTCTGTCTCCCTTATTCCCTTTCTCTTCCTCTCTGGGGAGGGAGGGGGCTTAACAGAGAGCATCTGGATGTTCCTGACCCTAAACCTTTACACATGCTCATAAACCCATCCCATTTTCTGGGGAGGAACATCTAGTTAATTCAGTACTTTAGAGTTGCCCTGAACTTCTGTCAGGTTCTGTCCGTGGAATTACGCACAGTGAGGAAAGGCAGCTGTAGATGTTGGCTGAGCAAGTGTGCTGGGGACAGAAGACCCTTTCAGCAGAAGTTTGACTGGCAGATGACGATGAAAAAGATGTGTCTACATGGCTGCTGGAGAAGATAAATGGATTAATGATGCTGCTGTGTAAAGTGCATGGTGTCCCTCCTGCTTCCACCTCTTGTCCTCCCTTTCACTGCCTTGGGTGTGTTGGACTCCTGGGGCAGTCATTCAGCCTGTCATCTCACCAGCCCAGCTTTGTGTACTGAGCCCGATGAATCTTTAGCTGGGTTAGCAAATTGAATGGCTTGTGTAGTCCAAAAGTGCCAAAATCATCACTGAGCAAATGCACGTACTGAGGAAGGAGGTGTGTGTGTGATGGGAGCAGGCTTCTCCCATGTCCTGGAGTTACCTTTGTTAAATTAGAGAAGTCTCTCTTTCTATCCAGGTGGCACAGGAATGGATTTTGCAGCTGTCCTCCTACCAGAGAGTCCACTTGGCTGTGAACCTTGCTGTCTTGGGTAGCGTCTGCTAAAATTGTCCTCATGATGAGGCTTCTCTGCTGTATTCTACCCAACAACCTCACTCTCCGGGGAGTCCCAATAACCTAAATCTCACCCACCCCACCTCTCCTACCAGGGGCAATTCCGTGAACAACTAAACTCCTACAAGAGCTCCCATCCCCCCAGTCCTGGCCACAGCCCCCCAGTCCTGGCCACAGCCCCCCATCCCTTTTCTTGCGCTGTTTCTGGTGCTCATTAAAACCTTTATATGAAGATTCAATTGCAGAAATGTCTTTTCCCTGGGGTCAGTAAGAAGAGTTTGTGTAGTGTCTGACCAGTCACAAAGGTGTCTCAAGGTAAATGTCTGAGAAGGACGCCTGCTTTTTGGCGAGGGAGATGTTAAATCAACTCATTTTGTGTAGTTTCATCATCAGTGCATCTCTTCAGGAGTGTTTTTTTCTTCAGTTCAAGTTTGAATTGTCAGTCTCTGCAATAAGTTATCAACGTGTGTATCTTGACACTGATTCTTGTGATGCAAGAGCAGCCCAGCGCAGGTGAGAGTGCTGGATCTGGGGGGCTTTACTTTCAGGTGGAGTGCAGTACAGCAATAGCACCTGCTTGGAGGCTTGGAATATGTGTTTTCTTCAGCTCCTTTGACAGTGCTTGTGATAAAAAACATAGGAGACAGCTAAATGTGAGAGATGTCTTGAGTTTGAGTTTACAGACAGATCTCTCACCAGAATGATTTCATCTACAAGGAGGCGGAGGTGATTTAAGGTGATTGCATTTGATCTGATGGATATTCCACCAACAGGGTTTGGTACCCTGGAGTGCATTGCAATACCATAGGGCTTCTAACAAATGATGTGAGCGTTTGTGTGAGGAGCAAACAGTTTATCTGGGGTTCAACCATTCCCTTCCAAGGCCAATAGATGGAGAGGTGCCAGCTACAGACTGTGGTCGCTTCATCACCTGCAGTTTGCTGTAAGACCCCAGTTCAGATCAGGAGCGCTGCGAAGTAAAACAGGATTACACCTCAGACCTGACGTGATCACTGCGGGCTTAAGAATCATAGAATCATAGAATAGTTGGGGCCAGAAGGGACCTCTAAAGGTCATCTAGTCTGACCCCCCTGCAGGTCACTCAGAGCCCCATCGGACCTCACCTTGAAGAGCTCCAAGGATGGGGCCTCAACTCCCTCCCCCGGGCAACCTGTTCCAGAGTTCCCCCACCCTCATGGTAAAGAGCTTGTTTCTAACACCCAATCTCAATCCACTCTTCTCTAGTTTAACCCATCGCCCCTCGTCCTGTCACCACAGGCCTTTGTAAACAGGCCCTTTCCCACCTTCCTGTCGGCCCCTCCAGGTACTGGGAGGTGGCTCTGAGGTCTCCCCGGAGCCTTCTCTTCTCCAGGCTGAACACCCCCAGCTCCCTCAGCCTGGCTTTGCAGCAGAGGGGTTCCAGCCCTCCCAGCATTTGTGGCCCCCCTACAGCCCCGCTCCATCAGGTCCATGTCCCTCCTGTCCCGAGGGCTCCAGAACTGGACCAGTGCTGCAGGTGAGGTCTCACCAGGGCACAGGAAGGTGGCAGGATCCCCTCTCTCCATCTGCTGGCCACGCTGCTTTTGAGGCAGCCCAGGATGCGATTGGCCTTCTGGGCCAGCCAGCACTGGCTGCTCATGGCCAGCTGCTCATCCACCAGCACCCATAAGCCCTTTTCTGCAGGGCTGCTCTCTGCCCCCTCATCCCCCAGCCTGGATTGATAGTGAGGATTGTTCTGGCCCAGGTGTAGGACCCTGCACTTGCTCTTGTTGAACATCATGCAGTCCACCTGGGACCACCTCTCCAGCTTGTCCAGGTCCCTCTGGATGACATCCTGTCCCTCTGGCATATCGACAGCACCACTCAGCTTGGTATCATCTGCAACTTGCTGATGGTGCCGTTGCTCTCACTGTCTATGACATTGCTAAAGACATTAAACAGCACTGGTCCTCATACAGACCCCTGCGGGACACCACTTGTCACTGCTCTCCCTCTGGACATTGAGCCACTGACCACCACCCTCTGGATGCGACCATCCAGCCAATTCCTCAGGCCCTGAATGGTCCACCCATCAAATCTGGATCTCTCCAACTTGGCAAGTAGGATGTTGTGGGGGACCGTGTCAAAGGCCTTGCAGAAGTGCCGCTAGATGTCCATCCATAGGTTGTCCCTTTTCCACCGCTGTAGTCACTTTATCATAGAAAGCCACTAGGTTCCTCAGGCAGGGTTTGCCCCAGTAAAGCCATGCTGGCTGTCTTTGATCACCTCCCTGTCCTCTGTGCCTTATCAGCTCTTCTAGGAGAATCTGCTCCATGATCTGCCCAGGCCCAGAGGGGAGGCTGACAGGTCAGGAGTTCCAGGGTCCTCCTTTCTGCCCTTTTTAAAAGTGGGTGTAATGTGTCCCTTCTTCCAGTCCCCAGGGACTTCCCCTGACTGCCAGGACTTTTCAGATATGGAGAGTGGCCTGGCAACTACAAGAAGGTATGAGCTGTTTAGAGACCTTCCCAGAACCCCTCGGTCCAGCGTGACCTGGAGGACAGGGCTCAGCTCTCTTTTGGAAATCAGAAGCTATGAAAACCAGTGGCTGCTTTCAGGCAGTTCTGGAGCACAGCAACCAAACCCCAAAGCTGCTGTTTGAGGCTGGTAAGGCTGCAAGGATGGTGTTTAACCTGGCTAACAGGCCACGGAGGAGCTGACTGTTCTGGGTTTGCTCAACTGCTCTAGAAAGGTTGAAGGCAAGTCTGGCCCTCTGTCCCACAGGCACAGGGCTACACAGAGGAAGGGATTCTTCTCTCTTCCCTGCCAGTACTGGTGCACCCTGGCCGTTCGATTGTTCCCCACGGTTGGGCTGATCCCATTCACAACACCCTAACTCTCAACAGCCTCCTACAGCACAGATTCATGAAGAGAAGGTTTCATTACTTGGAGCGGCCTTCATGTTTCAATGAGATGCATATCCTTCCTTACCCTCAGACCCTCTGCCCATACCTGCTCCTGTAGATCATGGCCTAACACTGGCCACTGCAGAAGACAGCAAAGTGCACTTTTTTCAGCTAAAACTGAGCTAGTGATTATTGCTGCAGCAAAAAGAAGCTTAGTTTGTGCTGCGTCCTACATAAATACGATGGTCATCGTGGAGAATCCTTGGCTAAGGGGTGGAGGCAGAGGTGACAAGAGAGGAAAGCAATGCATCCAAGACCTTCTGCTAGCTGCTTTTAGTGCAAGATACCCAGGCTGCCCAGCCTGGTCTCTTCAGGCCTTTTCCTCTCACTAGTCCTCCCCACTGCAGAGGGCAATGAGGTAAGACAAATACAAAACATATGCTTGTGTTTTCCCCAAATCAAATACACTGTCTCTGTGCAAGGCAAAATAAACACATGAGCAAAAAATGACCTGGTGATAACAGCAGCATGGCCTCTGGAGGCAGAACTTTTTTCTGAGCACTTCCCTGCTTCAGAGAGGGTGGATCACACTGGGAGCTTTCAGAAAGTGCCTCACTGATAAATAAAGCCTGCATATTTTTTTTAGACAAACCTCCTCTCACTGGAAGCCTGGGCTTCAGCAAACACAAGAGAAGAGCTCCAGAGAATGAGGTGTTTGCTGGAGGCACATCCACAACACTTCATCCATAACAGCTCCACTAATAATTGGTCAGAATAAAAAGTCTAAAGCACTGGGAAATGTCATATTCCATATACCTGTTAACAGCTCACATGCAAACTACAGCAGAATCAACTCTGTCATCTTGCCACCAAGGTGGAAACAACTGAATTTCAGTGCAAGCTTGGAAGAGAAGTGGCAGACTGACGGAAACAGGTTGAGCCTCAGCAAAACTCAACCTCTGGCCATTAAGACAATAGGAAAATGTCCACAAGTCGCAGGGTACCATAGATACAGCTGCTGGAAAGCTTGATCCCTCCGCCTCCTTTGCTCTGTCTGCTAATGGACATACTCACCCTCCTCCTCTGCAGCATCCAGGGACTCCTGCCAGGAACCACAGTCTCTCCTCTCCACTTTGTTTCCAGCTGATGACTGCAGGGACACCATGACCTTCTCCTGTTCATGAGGCAGTGAGATTTGCTGCCTGCCCTCCCAGACTGATGCAAGCAAGCTCTCTGCAGCAGACATTAAACCTTGTCCTTGGTTCCAAGATGGTTTTTGTTCTGCCTTGCCTTGGATCAGAACTAAACTGGGTCTTATGTCTATTTAGTTCCACCCAGAGAGAGCTGTAACTAGCATCATTCCAGGGTTTTCGCATCATTCCAAGGTTTTCTAGCAAAAAATCAAACTGGAAAATCTAACAAAAATTTAAACCTACTATTTGACCCAGAGCATCTAGGACCTCCTTTCAGGCTCAGCTTACTGGACTGCCCTTACTACCCGCAGGCCATAGCTTGCTCCTGACTAGAGGAGTTCAACGTTCGATCATCCGGGGCTTGGGGCCATTGTACGGAGCATGAGACCGAGAGGCTGCCAAACCACATGCAGAAGCTGGACCACTGGTGGTAGTGGCAGATTCTCTGGAGTGACAGAACCTGGTCTGTAAGGAAAAGGGCTGAGATCTACAGCCAGCCTGGAGCTCTGGCACCTTTATACAACAGAAGAAACTTTCTTCTGATGTCCTGCTGCCATTAACATTCAAGCACCCAGAGAACAACAGCAGGGCAGAACGTGCTTATAGAAAGAAAGGAGGCAAACCCCCAAAACAGGTTGGGCAAGACTATCCAAAAGTAAAAATGGAAGGAAAGGACCACCAGCAGCTGGGGACAAAGAGCAGCGTGATTCACTCGGAGCTGACAACCAGCTGCCAGGAGCTGCAGGCTGCGGTGCCTTCCCCTCCGAGCTCCGGCAGGCCTGGTGCCGCCAGGGCATGTGTAGGCTGCAGTGCACTGCAGACCATTTCAAACTATCTCACTCTGTGTGACAAGGGTTCTATTGCCACGTGAACCAAAGCTTATAGACCTCACCACGGCAAAAAAATATCAACTAGACTACTCAATGGAACCTGTATTCTAAGGGAAATCATTTCAGTGCAAATATAATACGCCAGTGAAAAAGTGTTAGATCTTCTTAAAGAGCATGGGGTGGAAGAGTGGCAGCTTAGAGTTAATCCATGTTTAATTACAAATTTTACTTATGAACACCAATTTATGAATTGTCTAATTTATTAATCTCTTATCTGAAAAATATCATGCTAAAGTCCTGTACTGGCAAAAACATGCCAGGTTTAACAAAAAAATCAGTCTTGATTTTGGGTAGGAAACGAGAATTACAAAAAAAGAAACCCTACACCCAAACCCCACAGCCTGCTGATGTTCACAATATAATTAATTACCCACAGAGGGCTTGGGAAATACCAGTGCAGAACAGCCAAAAGTGTTAGCAATGCCATCAAGGTAATTAGCGCATTAGGAATCTTCCTGCTCTAAGATCCGGTAGTGCTCTACAAATGGCATTAAATTACACTGCCAGAAGCACACACACATCACTATACATTTTGCTATAGTCTCATCACATTCAGTTGTCAGCTGACAGAGTGTATGTCAGTATGCTCTGTATTTCACTCCTGGATATTATATTTTAAAATATTTAAGAGCCTTGCAGGACATTTATTAAGCTCCATTAAAGTGACAGATGCTCAGGTCTCTCAATTCTTCTCAATTTTTATGCCGTAAGAACACCTTAAACCTATCATTCTTAACTTCCAGTAAAATAAACTGCTGCAGTGAACTTGATAAGGCAATGAACAATTATATCCACTTTGGTCTTTATGCCACAGTAGTAAAGCACATTCAGCAAAGAAGAGCCGTCACTCCTGCCAAATCTGGAGAGGGAAGTCAGAGAGGCAGTGAAAATTTCACAAGAGAAGCATCGTGTCTGCCACCAGACAGGTTCAGCAAGACAGACTGAACACCTCCAACTGTTTTAGTTTGCCTCTGACTTCTGGATCGGAAAGCTTCTTTTATTTCTATCAGGCAACACAGAGCTTTTACCCAAGTTCCACATAAACAGTAATGGAAATACAGACACTTCATGCACCCCACAGATGCACATTGGCTTCAGGGGAGTCGTTTTGTGGTTAAACTCCTGGAAGAACCCTCTCTGTGAGAGCGTGAGGACTACTGCTTTCATTTCTTTGCCAGACTCCAGAGGGACAGCTCACACACCAGATACACACACCCCTATATAAACACACGCGGTTTCTCTGGACTCACGGCACTGAGACTCAGCCCGACCCCCCAAGCACACACGGACTTGGTGACCTACGACGGCAGGGCCGGGAGGCGAGGACAGCGCAACACCGTTGGTGCGAACAGGCCCACGCCCTCCAGGCTTTTTTCTTGTGGATTTCTTGTGCCAAGAGCCAGATCTAGTAAAGGAGGCAGGCCGGGTTTCATCAGCGATTAACTACAGAACAGCGGGCCCAGACACCAGGGTCCCTCACGCCGGTGCCCTGAGAGGGACCCGAAGCGTACCTCCTGCTGCCGCTCGCCGCCTTCCCCCGCTCGCTCCGGGCCTGGAGGCCAAGTGCGACCAGCGCAGGCAGCGGCGGCCCAGGGCGGGGCGCGGCTCCGACAGGGCCGCCGGGGTCCCGGCGGCTTCGCCCGGCAGCACGAGGGGCAGCCCGCAAGAAGCGCTGCGCCAGGCCCGTGCCAACCGCGGCCTCGCGGCACCGCAGCGTCAGCGCCCGGGCCCAGCCAGTGCGCAGCGGCCGCTCCGTCGCCGCCCACCCCCTGCGCCGTCGCTGACCCTGCCGGGCGACGCCCCAGCACCGGCGGGCCGGGCCCCCAGGGCACTGGCGGCGGGCCCGCTCCCCTCAGGCTCCGCCCGGGGAGAGGGGGCGGGGCGACCCCCGCGCGTCTCACGCGCTCCCTTTGTTCGGAGGCCACGGGCGGCGCTGCCCCTTTAAATCTCCCCGCACCGGCCCTACCGGCGCGCCGAGTTGAAGGCGCCGCGCGATTGGTTACAGCGCTCCCCGCTCATTGGTCCCTGGGAAAACCAGCGCGTCCCGCCTCCCACGCCTTATAGGCGAGGCCGGCTGCTCGTCCAGAGCGTGAGTTCCTGAGTGGGTGAAGCAGTGGTCCCTGGAAACAGTTCCGGGAAACCCCGCGTGTTGCCGGGGTCGCGCCGCCGTCCATGAGGAGAAGGAGGAGCGCGCGCCATTTGCCGTCGCTGCTTGGGCCCGAGCTGCGCCGCGCAGGCCCCGCTCCGGTGAGTCCCCGGGGGGTGCCGGGGGGGCCGCCCGGCGCGGAGGGGGGCGAGGGGGACGCTGCGGCCGGGGGCGCTGGGCTCCCGCGTAGGCTTCCCGTGGTGGGGCGGGCAGCCGCGGGCTCCGGGTAGGCCCGGTGCTGGCGGAGGCGGGCCCGGGGCGCTCGCGTCGCGTAGGAGAGCAGGGCGGGGGCTTCGCCGGGTGCCGGCCGCGCCGTGTCCGCTCGCAGGCCGCGGCGGGGCGGGCGGGC
>JANVCC010000120.1:174749-292615 GCA_025345505.1 Todiramphus chloris collaris | reverse complement strand
CCCGGCCCAGCGCGGGCTCTGCATGGGGAGGGCGGCGCGGCCGCGGGCCGAGGCTGCCCCCGCTCTGCCCGGCCGTGCGGATTAGGTTTGCATGTGGCGGGGACCTGGGATGCGCTCTTCTCGCGGTGCCGCTATGAAGGACAGCTGCGGTGCGCCCGCTGCGCTGGGAGTCGGGTCTCTTCTCGATCCCTTCCCGGTGCTGCGGAGCTGTATCGCTGTAACAGCGCAGGCGTCCCGGTAGACAGTGTCTGCGGCCCTGCCCGGCCTGCGCCGCAGTCTTTCTGCGGGGACCGAAGAAAGCTTTCGGCAGAAAAGGCATTGCTCTGAAATCTTGCATAGCCTCTATTCTTGTAGAGCCGGCTGTAGGGAGGGAAGCCTGCGCTGTACCTTGTCACAGCTCTCAGATTCGCGGTTAATGCTTTGGTTGAGAAAGTAACACTTGTCAAGTGTTCCAAAGGAGAAATTATCTAGAATTTTGTTGAAATGACATTGTGAAGAGAACTGAAATAATCTTTTACCTATTCTTCTAAAGTTTTGCTTTTTAAAACAAGGCTCTAGTTACTGGGTCTTAGCAGTCTTATTACTTAAGTGTCAGTTTTTGAATGTGAATAATAATGAACTCAGGCTATGCTGGACTGCTCTTCTTGAAAGAGTTGCTTGGGTTCCCTGTCCCCTGTCTGCTGCGCTAACAGATCTCTCCAGCAGTTTGTGTTGCAAAAGTTGTTAATGCTCATGGAGCTGGTTTTGGTTGGTGTTTCCCCCTGCTCCCCCTTTGATTTTACACTTTAGCACTGAATTTTTTTTACACGTCTTCTGAAATTAAAAGTAATCTAGGTAGAATTCTGCATCTTGCAGTGTTGTATTTTTTTTTTACCTATGCAAACTTGTGATGTTTGCAAACTAGCAGAGTCTGCTTGATAATTTTGTATTCTAGATGCTGTATTTCCCATGAGTACTTCATATCCTTACCTCTTAGTTTCTTTGTCTAGATGTGAACACTGTTAGAATAATATTTGAGCCTCCTGCTACCAGTCAGCTTACTAGTATTGTCAAAAAAAGGCAATACTCTCGGCTGTCTTAGGTAAAGGTCTAGAAAACTCTTAGAAGATAAATTTATCAGAACAAAGCTCAACTTGGTCAAGTGTTGCTTTGAGCTGGAGTGCCGTGAATGTTCTGTACAACCCAAACAGACAGATGAGCTATCAGTGGCCAAGTCCAGTTAGAAACAGCCATGTACAGACTTCATAGTTCAGGTTAATAAAATACAGTAGCTGCTGATGCAGTGTTGTCTTTTTGTGGTACAGGTGTGCACTTTGCTAACCTTTGGTGGTAAAGTCATCTCTTGATGATGCTTGTGTAGATACCGAAGCATAGTTTCTACAGGCTGTGCTAGTTTCTTGCTTAGTATCATGATGGAGGTTCTCAGACTTTTTAATTCCGTGAGATTATGGAGTGGGAGCTGCTGAGACCTCTGTGCTGGAGGAGTGAGGGCGCTGAGCTTTGTTGGAAAGATAACCTACCACTTGAAATGCTGGTTTGGAAATTGTCTAATGTGTAAAGGTCTTCAGGGTGCGATAACTCGGAAACAAGACTTCTTGTAATTCATGCTAATAAACACTTCATTATTATATACTAAATTATTAAAATGTATATAATATTTTCCTGTAAAAAATAAAGGATGTACCAGTAATGTTTGTGAACAAGTAAGGTGTTAATAAATCCCCCGTTCAGTCTTTTAATGTGAGTTCTTGCCTTCTCCTCGCTCGTATATTTATCTTCCTGTTTGGACAAGAACATTCTTGAAGTCTAAGGATTATTTATAGGGCCTACACTTGTTTTCTTGTGGTTCATAAAAAAACCAACCCAACAAAACAAGAACAAACAAGTGTCCCCCCAAACTTGCCCTCAATGCTGTTTCTAATGCTTGATGATGTGTTGGATAGAAGGAACGGTAGCATAAGCAACTTGAATGACTGGTGCTGAGTTTTCATGTATGATTTGTTATGCTTCTGGTGCACCTGAGCTAAACAAGTTTAGTTCCTCCATGAAATCAAAAGTTACTTAGCAGAAGGCTGAAAATGGTGTTGATGTGTAGTCACTGTGAAGTCGGTTATGGTAGTCTGAGTTACTTTCCCTTTGCCAGAAATTGCTGTTCCTGCTCATTTAAGCAGTTACTGAGCATCTTTTGAATTAAGTAGACTGAATTTATAATTAATTGGATGGAGTTATACTTAGATTGTCTGTGGGTGGCAACCTCTGTTGGAGGCATGGTATAAAATACAGGGAATAGTAGCATGGTGGTTTAACTAGTGATTGTTAGGTTAAGGCTGAGATCAAGTTTCTTTTCGAAGATACCATATGCTGTTAGGCTCAGATGTGTGTTGATTGGTGTCGCCCCCCCCCCCCCCCCTGAAAATCACTATTTGTGCCATTTGAGTTATTAAAGATGAAAAAGAATCTTGTTTCTGGGTAATTTAGAAGAACCTGTAGTTTTAAGTTCCTCCTTGTCATCTGATTAGAGCTTAAAAAAGGGATTCGTTGCTTCGCAAATTATTCTTTTGAGCTGCAGGAACTCTAGGTTAAAGATACTGGATTGGTAAAAGCATGTTTTGTACCATAAAGCGTTCATGGTCTTCAGAAAAACGTTGTCAGAAACAGGGAGAAGTTGGAAACAAGACAATCTTCCCCTTCCCCATATGCACAGTTGTAAGGTCATGAAGTGAGGCAACCTCTTGGGCATCAGTGGAAATCCTCCGTGTAATGAATGCCTGTGTAAAGTTGCCCCCGATGTTTATTTATTACTGCTGCACGCTTTTGTGTACCCTGTTTTAAAGTTATCAATTTCTGCATGTTTTAAAAACAAATACTTATTCCACACTTACTAATATACATAATCCTTTACTTACAATCCAGACTTTTCCATTCAGCCAGTCTCCCTCTTCTCTAGATAGTTGAGTTGCATGATACAGATGCAGAACTTGTATGTGCAGGTGCTCCTCTCTGGCCTGGCCTGCCATAGCCTGAGTCACATGGGCACACTGCGGGTGCAAACACAGGCATCACTCCTCTTCTCTTTAATATGCTTTTAATATTTTGGTTTTTTAGAGGAGGATGAAAATCTTAATAAAATCATTAGATGCTTTCCTTACTGATAAAATGATGGTAAAAAATACTTCTCTTGATAGCTACATCTAGCTCACGTTATCCAGAGGGAGAGCTTAATGATCTTTTCCAGATGTGACTTTAACCCACGTGTGTCTGCTGAACTTGGGGTGCAGATTCAGTGCTGTAAGAGATGTAATTTTGCTACTTGGTGATCATTCAAGAAGAAAAGTCAGTCTAATCTCAGATTTCAGGCCAGGCTTGCAAGGCAACTGTGGAAATAAATTTATTTCTTCTGGATGCTGTCAGGACCTGACTATTTTGACAGCTATGTCACTTCAGAATTTTCCAGAGAAAATTTCTTTAAGAAAGTCTGAAGTTTGTATGACAGGAAGTAGCTGAAATTTGACAACCCAACTGAACTTTTCTGCACTGCATTGAACTTAAATTATCTCTTTATGACGATACGTATTCTGAACAAAACCCAAACCATATAGCTAGTAAATTAAAATGCTGAGACTTAATTTACATTGTCTAAAAGCCTTCTTAAAAAAACCAAACCAACATTTGATCAGCTGTAGTAATCTGATACTTAGGGTTTAGCTATTGCTCCAGAGACTAGTGTATGTGAAGAAAGTGGATGGATGTCTTTTCACACTGTTAGGCTGCAAATCTTGCCTGTCAATAGTTTGAGATGCTGAATTGCAGATGAGCTGTTTCTGCCTGCACACAGAATAGGTGTCAACCTTTTGTTCAGTTATAGGCAACACTGAGAAGAGTGCTGAACTTCTGGGTATGTGACACTTGCAACCTAGTCTGGGTTCACAAAAAACAGTCTGGCAGCATTGCTGTAAGCCATTGAACTTTACAAGGTACTTGTAATTGTTTCAAATAACTTTTCTGCATTTAGCGATTTGCTTTGCTTCACAGTTCTTGGTGTTGTTGGTTTGTGGTTTTTTTTGTGTACAGAGAAGACAGTATATGTGTAAGTAACTGGTTTTATAAGGCAGTAAAAATGTGAACACAAAAATACCACCCTCTGTACATCTGGGTTTTTTGTGTATATCATCCTTTACATTTTTGAGAAGAGGGATTGAGAATAAAGTGGAAATGCTTTGAGTACAGTATCAGCTAAACCCCCAGTACCCTGCACTGTTTTGAAGTCGAGATCTTACACAGACTATCTAGCAAGCAGACATCTAGCTGATTTTTGTTTTCCATGATTTTTATAACTGGTAGAAAGTTCATGTTCAGTATGTTCAGTTGGTATTTTGTGAGTTCAGTTAATACCTGTAATAGTAGGTAAGTATTATTGTAGTCTTCAGGGAACATCTTTTTCCTTCTGTAACTAAGCTGTAGTCACAGTGGCTTTTAGATAAAGTGAATTGGTTAGAAAGCATTTCTTTTTGTCAAGTGTGTGTGTGCTACTGAGCGATGGGAAACTTCCTTTTCCCTGTGAATTGCATAAAGGAGTGGCATTTGGCAGAGAAGCAGTGAGAGGCTGTGTTTACATCTTTCAGAAAATGCCCTTCAAGTCAAGACAGCTTTAGTAAAATCATTACTGTTCTACTGAAGAAATACAATTATTCCCCCTGCCCCCCCTTGCTTAAGCTTGCAAATCTATATGGGGTATCTTCCAAAAAGTTCGTGAGCTGTAGTCTAGAAGGGATGGGTACACAAGTGACTGTTAGAGGTGTGGTTGTGTTTGGAGACTCGGTTAGCAGCGTAGTAAATAGCTTGAGGCTTCAGCATTTAAAAAAACCCAACAAAACCCTGTTTCTGAATCATCTTCATACCTGTACTCCAGTACTTAATTGCATTGTTCCAACCATGCTGCATATGTCTACCTGGTTATCATTTCACTGCTGATCATCAACTTCTTCCTTGTCTTCTAAAGCCTGAGGCTCATTTAATTTCTGAACTTAACAGCTGATCATCCTAATGTTCTTCTCTGCTGGGTAGTTGAATTGTCTCTTGTCAGCCTTTTTATTTGAGTATTAAATATCAGCTGGCTGGATACTTGAGAAATTGAAACTGTTTTTAATAATGAGGCAAAACCCACTGGAATTGTCTGAGAAGATAGTTGTGCATTTTTCAGTGTGCATATTTGGAATCAGTTTGTTAATTCTGAAAGCAAATCTTATTAAAACTAAAAATGCTGCAGTCATGGCTTCCTTTTAAACCAATAAGTTATATTATATAAAAAAAAAACCCAAACCAAAACCAGATGTGATTTGTGGAGCTCCTATTTGAGTAAAATTGAAAGCATGGAAACAGTTCAGTTGCAGCTTCAAATTGTAATGTGCATTAGAGGGCAATTTTTCTCTCTCTGTCCTTGCTGAGCTCTGACAGTGTCATGAGAAGGTGTTTGGCTACTCTTACGCATCATTTTGGTTTTGAAGGAAGACATGGCAACAAGCCAAGAAAGTGAAAATTAGCAAACAAGTATTGACTCTTTTATACCTTAAGCTACCCTGCAGGGTTACGTGTTCACTGCATTTGGAACGATCGTTTTAAAAGCAGAGGAATGGGAAATGAAAATAGCACTAGCTCTTCTGGTTCTTTGAAGGATGTTATTATCGTATCCCCGTACATTCTAGCTGCTATGGTAACCAGTTAACTTACTGACAATCAGCAGATAAAGTTTAGACATCGTTATGTACATGAAGTACATCTTTTTAAGAATTCTGTCAATTCTCCCATGTACATTTTCCACAGTATGAAGGGTTGTACTTTCTTTTGAAACTTAGATCAGCTGCATCCAGAAAGTATTAAAGAAAACTTTTGATACAGGTCATTTGCAGCATGTATACAAATTAGTTTAGATAAATCATGCATTGTCCTACAAACTAGTTATTTCTGGCTTATTGTAATATAGCTCCTGAATTTTTTCCAGCAGCATAATAAAATGGCTAATCAGGTGAATGGTAATGCGGTACAGTTAAAAGAAGAGGAAGAACCAATGGATACTTCCAGTGTAACTCACACAGAACACTACAAGACACTGATAGAGGCAGGCCTCCCACAGAAGGTGGCAGAGAGACTTGATGAAATATTTCAGACAGGTATAATATGCATTTCTTGTTTCTGACTGGTTATGAAAGTGAGGGCATACCATTTTCAAATTTTATAGATTAAGGTTTAAAAGTTCATTGTTTTTGATCTGTGTAGCTCTGAATGTTTTGCTTCCCTAAAGGCAAATTGGGTTTGACATTGACTAATTACTTGACACATCCTTAGTGTTGTATGATATCTTAGTTGCTTTAGGGCACGGAGCACTAGTTTCTTAGCCATTGTCAAATAAAGATGTATGTTTGAGCATACTAAACTGTACATTTTATTTTTTTTCTTCAATCCGAATCATCATTTTGCTTTTACTTTTCTACTGTCAACTCCTCACAGTGGTTCTTAAACACTCAAGGGCTGGATAGGTGACTTAGTGAGGGAAGCAACTAGCTTGTCTTGCCTGGGACTACATTTGAATTGAGTCTGCCTGTGGATTTTTTTGTTCTCTCTAGTTCTGAGCGGACAGTTTAATCCATGTTGGTTATCACACTGAAATGTTCAGTTTGACACTTAACTGCTTTTCAACAAAGTTGAGGACTAAGCTATCTAGCAAATTGAGTAATACCTTGCTGGTAGCAAGTGTCTCTGCAACTTCTAGAGAGGTCTCTTTATTTACAAAGGTTTTTCCATTTTGTTTTTGTAACCCCCGTATTATTTTGTCCTATAGACAGAGGCTTCCTTTTCCTCTTTAGAGTGTGTTCTGTGAACAGACTTACAAGAAGCAGTAGAACTGCTCTATGTGCTGACCTTGAATGCCTTGGTGGCAAGATGACAGTTTTTGTTGAAAAGAGTCAAAATTCCACTGATCAAGTGAAGGCAATTAAAAACCAATAGCTTACCCATCTTCAGTATGATACTCTGGCTCACGTGGGTGATGTCTTTTGGAAGTCATTCACAGTGAGCTTGCATCAGCCTTTTATTAACTTTAGACATGCACTTTCTGTGGGTCACAATGATGTACACTTGATGATTTGAGAGAAGGTGTAAATGCCTGGGCAGAGGAACTTGTGGGGCTCTAACATGTGTTGCAGTTAGGTTGTGTTGTGAGGAGTTCTCAAGGGATTTAAAAGCTTTTCAGCCCAGAACCTGACTAGTATAATTCACTGCATGAGTAACCTGAAAACATTTATTCACACTTCCTTAGTGCCACTGAAGATGTTTGCATTGTGCAGGGGTTTGTCAGTGAAGCAAATTACTTTTGACACCCAAGCTAAATTTGGGGTTGAATTTAAGGATTTTTAATCTGCTGAGGTCTTACATGAAAGATACAGGTGCCTTCCAATATGCAGGATCACTTCTGAAATGTAGTCCTCGGGCTCGGCGCTACTATGCATTTTTGAAATCAAGTTACCAGTTAAATAGTCTGTGTATTTTGGAGATCAAGCTGTTGCAAAGTATGTGGAGTTCTTGGTATTGATCCTAAACTTTGCTGTGTAGCTTAAAAAGTGCAGCTCTTAGTCTATACTTCTTGTGCTCCACAGCTTATGCAAGTGTGTTACAAAAGGGAAAAAAATATCCTCTAAAGATCCCTAAAAAGAAAAAGTGCTTCAGAACTGGTCCAACATTTCTTGGGGGAGTCTGTACCTGTAAAATTAACATTAGCTTTTTCGGGTACATAGCAGGGCTTGAAATAATACCTTTTTGAGTTCTGGCTCTTGGAACTGCGTAGAGCAACAAAATGACTGAAAATAAATAAATATTCTAGACATGTAGGAAGTCCACTGATTTTTGCTTTTTGAAGTTGGAGGAAAGAGTGAACAAGCCATTCTGCTTCTTAATATTTTGTGGTTATAGCTTCCTCAGTTTTTGATTGTCAGGTAGCTCCTTCTCCCCGTTCACCAGGGTACCTGTGATGTTCACATGTCAGCTCACCTCTAGAGCAGCTCCATTCAAGGGAAGGAAGTGTGAAACAAAGTGATAGAAAGAGAATCCAAATTTGTTAGAAGTAACCCAGAGTTCATTGTTTCAAACCCTGGTGTGTAAATACTGCTTTTATGCAGCAGCTTGGGTTCCTGAATGTTAGAGAAGTGTTACGGGGGGTATAATCTTTCACGTCAGTTAGTGCTTAGGTATATACATTTTAATTTAACTTTTTTCATTGTACTCATGTTCTTTCATATACTTGTGTAGGAATATGTAATTATATTAAATGTATAATTCTGTTGCTATGGAACGTAACTTTTTGACTTTAAAAGCAAACTGCATAGTTCTTAGTTTGTATGAAATTCGATAGAAATCTGTAACTTCTTTATCTTTAACTTTTAGGGTTGGTAGCTTATGTCGATCTTGATGAAAGAGCAATTGATGCTCTTAGGGAATTTAATGAAGAAGGAGCCCTCTCTGTATTACAGCAGTTTAAAGAAAGTGACCTGTCGCATGTACAGGTAAGGTGAGAGCTCCAGGAGTGTGAGCACATAAGTATGAATAGTGTTCTGACACTATTGGCAGGAGAGTTGTAACTCGGAAATTCATTGATGTTGCTGTATTCTTATATTTCAAACCCATATTACAAGCCTGTTAAATTTGCCTTAAATGTGTAGGTATTTGAGTGGAAAGCAAAAGCTCACAGATAATAAAAATGAGTGTGCAATTGAGAAAATAAGGTAAAAATACTCTCTGGAATCTCCACTGTTTTGTTCACTTCGACAAGATTGTTCAATTGTTATATTTTTCTTAAAAGGATTCTTTTGGTATTTTGTTTATTACCTTGGCTTGATGTAGTGGCCACATGGTATGAAGTGTAAGATTCGGTGGATTCCCAGGGCTTGTCATACACACAATGGAATTATTTTGTAAATTGTATCTACAGAACAAAAGTGCATTTTTATGTGGAGTTATGAAGACCTACAGGCAAAGAGAGAAACAAGGCAGCAAAGTACAGGAATCGACGAAGGGACCAGATGAAGCAAAGATTAAGGTAATGCTTAGAAAAATACTGATTATTCTGTATTCCCTGCATGCAGACTGAAGTAATTTTGGATGTACTTAAAAAGCATCCTTACTACCTGGGTAAGTGTATTGACTCTTGGCTTCAAAGAAATGTGTGAACGATAGAGATTCAGAAGAGAGAATGCTTGTTTGAAATGCAGATCTTCCTGATTGCCAAAATGCATGAACTTAATGTTCTGTAAGGTCTGTGACAACATTTGGTGTCTTGTCCTTTAATATAAAAGCTGTTGCACACCCATGAAATCACATTGAGACTGACTGGACACTTCAGCAAGTTATTAGTGTATTTAGAAACTGTTCTGTTGTTCAAAAACCCAAGTACTGAGTGAGTGAAAAGAATTGCCTGGTGTTCTGGGGTTCTTGGGGTACTACACATAAAATGGAAAATAAGAGAAAAGAAAAACTAACTCTTTTCAGTAACTTTGTAGTATTAAAAAGTGTTGCTGTTTATGGTGGTGTATTTTTAAAACCCCAAAATAAGTGTTGGGGTTGGGTGGTATGGGGTTTTTTTGTTTGCTTTTTTTTTTTTTTTTTGTTTTGATGCTTTGTTTGTTTTTGGTTTTGTTGGTTTGGTTTTTGTTTTTTTTTTTTACACTTTTATAACATTTTCTCTCTCATTTTGTTTGGGTTTTTTTCCCTCCTGCCTGTTCATTTATACCTTGTTACCAGATGTGTCAAGAGACAAGATAAGGAAATTATTATCTGAGAACACTTTATTTATAAATTCTAAATATTTTAACCCACTATTCCCTCCCCTTGTTCCCCCCCTTCTCCCCCCTTTAACTAATGTGACAGAGTTTTTTTCCAGGCTTTGCTAGAACGGACTGGTTACACTTTGGATGTAACTACAGGACAGAGGAAATATGGGGGTCCTCCTCCAGATACTGTATATTCTGGTGTTCAGCCTGGCATTGGAACAGAGGTTAGTATATACAGACTAATCTGATTGTTATTTTTTATGTTTGCAAACTGATGAATACTTGAAAGTAAACTATATTGCAAGTGAAAGTTTTGTAGAGTATGTTTTTGTTTTTTTTTAAAAATCTTAATTGGTCTTTCTTGCTCTGTATTCTGTAAAATACAGGGTAATAGATTGGGGGGGCAGGGAGCAAATGGGTAGGCTATGTATTAAACTATCAGACCTCATGGTACACCCTGAAGCTTATGGTCTATCATTTAAAAAGTCACCAGTGTGTGTGTTAGATGAGTGGACAGTGGGGTGGATTGAACTGGCTGAGCAACAGAGCTCAGGGGATTGTGATCAGTGGTGCAGAGTCCAGTTGGAGGCCTGTAGCTCACAGTAGACAACACTTTCATCAGTGACCTGGGTGAAGGGATAGAGCAAGTGTGCTGGTGATAAAAAGACTGGGAGGAGTGGCTCATACACCAGAAGGCCGCACTGCACAGGGAGATCTGGACAGGCTGGAGAGCTGGGCAGAGAGGAAACCTAATGAAGTTCAACAAGGGAATGTGTAGGGTCCTGCATCTGGGGAGGAATAATCTCTTGGACCAGTACAGGTCAGAAGCTGACCTGCTGGAAAGCAGCTCCTCAGAGCAGGACCTTGGAGTCTTGGTGGACAGTAAGTTCACCATGGGCCAGCAATGGGCCCTCATGGCCAGGAAGGCCAATGGCATCTTGGGGTGCACAAAGAAGAGTGTGGCCAGCAGGTTGAGAGAAGTTCTTCCCCTCTACTCTGCCTTAGTGAGTCCACCTCTGGAGTACTGTGTCCAGTTTTGGTCTCCCCAGTTCAAGAGTGACAAGGAACTACTAGAGACAGTCTAGCAGAGGGCTGTGAAGATGCTGAGGGCACTGAAACATCTCTCTGATGAGGAAAGGCTGAGAGCCCTGGGGTTCTTTAGCCTGGAGAAGAGAAGACTGAGCTTGTGGAATCTCATCTGGAGAGATCCCAAACCTGGCTGGACACTGTGCTGCTGGGCCCCCTGCTCTGGGTGATGCTGCTGGAGCAGGGGGGTGGCACCAGATCACCTCCAGAGGGCCCTTCCAGCCCCTACAGTTCTATGAGAAAGGTGGCTGTACTTATGTGCTGTTCAGAGCATGGGTTTATACTTCTGAGTTTCCCAAGGCTTGCTGGAATGGTAACTCTTGGAAACTCCCTTAAGAATATAAATGCTTCTGCCATGGAGTCGGCATTAGTGGCTGTTAGAAAACCCAGTCAGCTAGTTATAGACACCATACCTCTACCAAATTAATTTATTGCTGGCGTTTTGTAGGATTAGACATGCAGCTTGGCTTGACTGGCTGAGCTGCTCCAACACCTTGCTGAAACTGGTGTGTGCTCTGTTAAATTTAGTCTTAAGCTCTTGCTGTTGAGCTCTGATGCTTAGTAATGAGCAAAACACAATCTTATTTAGTAGATGAGGCAGAGCATGTTTAAATACAAGTGACTGGTCATTACTGTGGCACTTGTTTGGCTGAAAATGAGGTGGGTGGTGTTTCTTATTTGGGTTTGGTTTTTGGGTTTTTTTCCCTTAAGCTTTTGAGAGACACTTCTCTTTTGTCCTAACAGCTCTGGTTATTCAGGAATGTAAATGCCTCTTTTCTAATATTGTGGGTAGAAATATGAAAAAACCCCACAAGATGTGTCCCTTTGGATTGTTTCAGTGAACCTTTTGTTTTTGAAACTTGTTTAAATAATACTGAAGCTCTCAACTTGTGCCAGCTCAGGTATGTTGTTGTCAGAGCTGTCACTGATGTCAGTAATAGCAAAATTCTGTTTCTTAAGGATACCCAAGTACTGTTACTGGTTTCAAGAAGATAAATACTAGGCAGAAATTTTTTCTCTTGGGATGTATGAGATCTTTCTGCTGTAAATATTTTTACACCAACTACAATCTGTCTTTTTAAAAATACAGCTTGTCTCTCAATATGTACTTGAACATTGGGCAGTAAAACTAAAGTCCTGATAAATAATGTTGCGGATATTCAGCGTGTTGAACAGATTGTCCCAGTGAAGGCCTTGCTGAAAGGACTGTGGGTGAAGCTGTCCAGTGTATTTTTTTCAAGTGGATGGACTTTTAAGAGCGACTGGACCCTTTTGGAATGTGATTCTTTAGTAAAGATAAAGTAGTTAGAGCTGTATGAGAGCTTGGAGGAGAAAATGATTGCAGTAGAATTTGATATCAAACTTGAGTATTTGTTTTATTTAAGGTCTTGCCACTCCACTGGATTTTGCTTATAGTGAGGTCAACTGATGTTGGTACTTGGAGAGGTTTATGGGAGTGTTTATTGGATGAGAATGGAAGCAATTGTGTGGATGTTTCCATCTCTCCTTACACTGGCTTTGTCATTTGTATCTGCACCCAGTGATAGCTGCTTATTATCAAGGGGCTTGCACGGTGCTCCTTCTTTTTCTTAACATTTCTAAGATCTTTTCTCTTCCTTTTCTTACCTCCTGTTACACCAGTTGTTCTCTTTAAAGTTCAAGATGGTCAGAAGAGTTAAAGATTTTTTTTTTTACATATTTTATTTATAATTTTTTTCTTCTGAAGAATAAATTCTAGTCAGTAAGTGTCTTTGGATTTTGAAGGTGATGATTGAACCTGTATATCTTGTTGGCAGCCTATGAGCAAACTTGTTTGTTTACAAAAATATTTGAGCTGTGTATTTCCTTGCTTCCTATTCTGCAAGGTTTTGGTCCCCAGCAGATTGTTTTGTAGTTCTTCCTAAACACTTTGAATGCTCTTAGTGACACTGCTGTGACCAGTCCTTGATACAGGAGTTCTTTTGGAGGTTGTCCTGTAAAGAACCAGCTTAGATTTAAGAAAGCAGCCAACTTCTTGAATGTCTTTGAGTTTATAGATTAGTTTTCCATCTTTTGAGATGCTGAAGCTTTAGTTTATACAGTCAAGAAGATGCTTAGAAGTGTCGCAGTAAGTTATTTCTAAAGGGAATATTCATAAAACTTCCTTGGTGGTAGGAAAATATTAGAATGGGTCCTTGAACTAAAAGAGAATAGCTACTGGTTTGTGTAACTTCTCAAGCTCTGCTTAGGTGTGCTTGCTCTATGTTAATTATAGTTTATCATTCACTGAAGTATAGATGCTGAAAACCTGAAGGTTTTTTTTTTTCTCACTTTAAGTTGTCCTATTGTGGTTTAAAATGAGGCAGTTGTTGAGCAGCATTGGAGGACAGTAGTAACAGTTGCATAGCAGGTTCAGGAACTTTGGAAATTAAGTGCAGACAAGACAAGGAAAGCAAATGTTATAAATTACATTTCATTAATTTCAGTTGTAACAAGGAGGAGTTTGCATATAAGGAATTTTTTTAGTCATAAGTCCCATATTAGTCAGGAATGATGAAGCTTTAATGAAAACAAGTCAAGGATTCAGTGTTTCAGTTGGATAATGCTGAATGGCAAATCCAACGTTGTATCTGTAGTGTCTGCATTTGGGGGCAGTATCTAATGAGATTGAGCTGTCTTTGCCAAACAGGTTAAAATACATATTTTTCCCTCTTGATCTTCAGTCTGCTGGTAGAGGAGCTTTTAGTGATTCAGGAAAAATGAGGGATCATTATTTTTATATATATATATATGTGTGTGTGTGTGTGTATATGTAAAAAAATTAAACTATTTTTTTCCTCTAGAGGAGAGTAAAAAAATCTTAAATCTGATGTGCATATGGCTGTCGAGGATCATATTGCAACAAAAATTAAGGAGGTGGCTGATGTGGTACTTTTTCATCCTTCACCTCTTGGTGTAAGTGGATATGATAACATTTGAAGAACAGGAGGCTTTACTGGCACCTAAAACACCAACTCTGTACCCCAATGTACTGGGTATAGGGAGAGCACTTTTCAAAATGAGCGCAGTGCAGTTAGCATGAAGAAAGTAGTCGACTTGAGTCTGTCCTGATTGCTGTCTTGATTTCACTTTTACTGTAGTATCTCCAGATGAAGTAAGCTCTATTCCTAAAGTTTTGAGAGACTTGTATTTTGGTGTTTTTCAGTGATGTGAAATAAAAACTTGAACATTCTGGAAATAGGTTATTTACCCATAACGTGATAAGATGATGGGCAAGTTTAGCTATCTGGGTAACAGTTTAGACTATTGAGTGGAGGAATTGCTGCATGTCCTTTTCAGAGATGAAATTTATGGGTAAGTATATGATACATACCATCGCTGAATGTTGTTATCAAAAGTGCAAAATGTAGCTTTGTGAATGGGAGGTTGATACAGCATCTGCTTCTCTCTGCCTGCTTGGTCAGAATTTGTAACAAGTCAGGGAAGGGCTGTGAGGCGAACTTGTAATCTGGAAAATGCTATATTACTGGAGATGGTGGGGCAATCTCAGCAGCTTTTGTTCATAATAAATTGAGTGGAAAGAATCAGATACTGTAATAACTCTTAACAGAAGCAATGGTATAATAAACTCAGTAGGAGTTGAACTACACAAAGGTTGTGCTGGATTTAATACACAAATGGAATGGTTTTGTACTGAAAGAACTGGGGGGGTCAGAGGTTTTTGCACTGGGCCAGAATTATTTTTTCCCACTTTATTTTTTTTTTTTGGTGAAGACTGTGTATTTGGATGAGGTGAAGCCATCATGCAGTCTACATTGACTAGCACTTAAATCTGGTATTTGGGAAAAATTGACTGAAAAGCATGTGTAGAGCACTGTCAGAAGGAGAGGTTTGGAGAAGCTCTCGCAGTGCTGCAGTACCCTGCTGGCTGTGACCACAGAAGAGGCTCAGTTGTTGAAATATCTGAAGGACACACCTAGAGTGCAGAAATGGATTGTACACCTCAATAATGCTCTGTAAAGTTGTTCAGGAAACTGAAATTGTTTTTTTTTTTCCTAGTTAAGACTTCTCATAATTAATCACCTAAAACAGTAATAAGGAAGAAGTAAAATGGAGTACTTTGTACACGTCCTTTAGGAAGCAAAACTAGAAAAAGTAAGTTTAATAGTCAGTGGCTACAGCAAAGGCCCAGAAGTGATGCACTTACCTCCTGCTTAGATAAGACCTCTTGTGTTGTTTCACTGATAATGCCAGTTTCCAGAGTTTTCCTGCAGTATTCTTCTCGTGGAAGTAAAAAATAAGACATCTGATATTTACATTCTTTGGTACTTCAGCAACTTTATTCAAGCTTATCAACACATCTAAAAAAAGTTATTGCAGATGTTTCTTCTGACTGTTCTGTGTTCGCCTGGTGTTTGTCATGTCTAGTATTGATCTTGAGGTTCATTAATGCATTAAGTTCACAGGCTTAGAGCAAATTCACTTAAATGTGAATTACTCCCACAAAATTATTTAGTCCTTCTGTTACAGATGAAAGTTAATCTGTAGTTTAGGTCAGACATGCATGTATTCAAATGAAATGGTTAATTCTGTTTCTCATACTAGCTCCTAGAGTGTATTACCTGAACTGAGCTGTAGTAGCAGTCTTGTGGAGTTGTCAGTCGTCTAAAGTTTGTAAAGTGAGCAGAAGAGACTGGAAAGAAAGGAGGAAACAAGCTTTCAGAATGGTAAATGTTTGCTAAATAGCTGGAAAAGTAGACTGTGCTTGTTTTTTGGATTAGGGCTTTTTCTTTCAAATCTTCTGTTTTGTTGTTTGAAGTGGTAGCAGCTGAAACAAAGACTGTGATGTGGACTTCTTACACTTGACTGATGTAAAACCAGTCCCAGTTTGTGGAGAGTTCAGCTGACAGTTTCACTGTCTTAGGAAAACGTTGGCATTTTTGTCTTGTGTCTTTCCATGGCATCAGGTTTTTTTGTCTTTTAAAACCGTCATGTGGGCTTTGGAATTGAACGTTCTAGATGCAGTGACAGTGGAGATACCTGGCTGTAAGGATTTTAAAGCTTTTTGGAGTGACATCTAAAGGTTCTAGCTTGCCTTTGGAGGAAAATGTGTTTCAAATTAGTCATCAGGGTCTGCTTATGGGTTTGTTTATATCAGTGCTTACATAGGCATTCTGAGTGTCTTTAGAAGTATCTGCTAAGCCTTCAGTACCAGATTTGGCTGTGGCAGGGCCTCACCCAGATGGAAAACATTGACTCCTTTTAGCTTTTTTTACTACACAAAATATTCAAAGTTAAAATAAATGGAATTTGATCTTAATGGGTGTTGGGAATGTTTTGTTTTTATTAGCAATTCAGAGGCTTTGAGAATTCAGAGGAGAGTTGCAGTGAGTAAACAATTGGGGGTTGGGAGGGAAGCTTTCTAGGGACACCTCAGATGAAGAGATCAAACTCCCCAGCAAAGCTTTACCAAAGTTTATTGTCACAACTCTATGTAAGGTACAAAACCTTAAGGCCTCTAGATTTTCTCAGACAAATATTAAAACATTCTGTTGCTGGAATATGAAGCAAATGCATGCTAGAATTAAGATTACATTGTGTATTAAAAGTGGAAGATGTGCATCGGGCAGTTTAAGAATTGTAGAAGTCTTTTTCCGTCTTGGCTTTTGTATAAGATACCTTACTAGATAATCTGTAAGAGCTTTGTTTTTAATTGACAAAATTATAATCAGGTAAGAACCACTTACCTCTTCAGTGGTTAGAAGCTACAACCTCAATGTAAATAGCAAACCCCTGTTTTCCATATGTAAAACCCTCGCAGTAACAGTGGGAGGTTTGCAGTAATGCTGGCTGCAGGGAAGGCTGTAGCGATGGTTACACTGTTTCTGCTGTGATGGTTTATGCTGAAAGGCACTTGCTCTCCCAGGAACTCTGAAGTATTAAAAATAAGCTTGGATTTCTGAGAAATCTTTGAAGTGTCCTCTTCCATTTTAGGTTTTTGTTGGTAAGATTCCCCGAGACCTGTATGAAGATGAGTTGGTACCGCTCTTTGAGAAAGCTGGTCCAATCTGGGATCTGCGCCTCATGATGGACCCTCTTTCTGGTCAGAACAGAGGTTATGCTTTCATTACCTTCTGTAGCAAAGATGCAGCACAGGAAGCAGTCAAACTGGTGAGTAATTTATTATTTATTTTTGGGTTGGACAAGATAATGTAAACAGCAAGCATGTTGGGAATCTCTTAGATAATGAAGTCTTTGAAGTGTTTTATTAAAGCATCCACTGACAAACTCAAAATTTGACTTTCTTAAAAATTGCCTCCTGATTTGATGTAGTATTTACAAATCATGCTCTGTTTTTGGGACATAACCTGCTACAGTCTGCTGCAGCCTGCTAGAGTACTTGGGTGATTGCAGTAAGAGCTTACTTGATTACAACTGGAAAAATGCATTCTTTGAGCTAATTAGAAATACTTTGTTGTGCTGCTGCTGTGGAGGAGGTCTCTAACTTGGTGCTCTTTATGGTTCATAGTGGCCTTTAGTTTGTTTCAGCAGCAGCCATGCAGTCATCTCGCTGCATGGAGACCTGACGTGGCCTGCATCTAAATGGTTGGGCAAAGCACCCAGAGCAGTCCCTTGTGAATTCCACAGAAGCAGCAGTCTGAGTGGGCCCTGCCTCATTTGGCCTTGGCCCTGCCTGAGAGGAGGAAGTAGAGTTGGGCAGATCAGCACGTATCTCACAAGGGTTTGGATATGGCTGTGCTTTGAACCAAAACAGATGAAATGCTTTGACTTATTTGCCTTAGCAGAATTCAGCTGCTCCTGCGTGAAGGGGTGGGTGGGAGTGTACACCAAAGAGTTAAGCTGCAAGGGTGGAGGGGGAAACCTAGAGAGACTTCAGAGTGCTTCTGTAGCATTATAAAGGTTTCCGAAGGAGTTGGTGCCTTTAAATCTTCCAGTCTCTGTTCCCTCAAATATTTTCCTGTAGTTAGCAGTTGAACTTGTTACCTTGGGCTCTTCCAGAGCTCAAAATTACATGTCCCTGCTTAGGCTGTATTTTCTTCTAGAGCCTACTTGTACATCTCCTTCAGGTAACATCCGAAATGTTTTTTGAATTGATTGCTTCTGGGTTTCACTGTTTGAAGAGGGTGGATGTGAGTTACTGTCACTTATGAAGGAAGAATTGTTGTAAAACTTTTTTTTTTTATCAAATTGAAGGAGATCAGAGTTGTTAGTTTAAATTTTTATTGATTGAGGGAGATGAAATGGAAGGTGCTGAAGCGACAGTAGTGGGCAATGTGCCACTGGAAGACTGGCCTCCATACCCTGGTGTTGCACCAAATAAGTAAGCTTGTGTGAATATGTTCCTTAAGTCCTGTACCTGGATTCCCTTCACCTTGCCTCCTCCACCCTGTCATTGTCCAGTAAAGGGACCAGGCTTGTATTTGGGTAAAGCACTTTCACAGACCATTAAGAAAAGGAAAGTGGGGCAGACACATGCTAAATTTTGGGTCTCACTAAACCTTGGTAGCAAAGGGAGGTTCTTTCAGGACACAAATTTGCAGTTTTGAGGGTTTGGATTGTCTGCACCAGATGGGCCTTCTGACTGTGTTTGTAGGTACTAGTGGTAGTGGGGTTGATTGTAGATAGGAAAATAACCTGCATCTGCTTTTCCAGTTTTAAGTTCACGGCACTGGAACACAGTTTTGTGTTATGAATCATTGCTGTGTGTGAAGCAAAACTCTGACATGTTCACCTTAAAGTGATCTTGTTTGATAGCCTGTGGTACCTGAACATTGTTCTAGTTCTTCCTGAATAGGAAGAAGGTTACTGAAAGCATTACTCGGCCACCTGTATGGCTGTGTCTTGGCTAGGGTAAAAATGGCTGAAAATTGACTTGATAGCTTCTGAAAATCTCACCCAATTCTGACTGAAGATCAAACATCTATCCTCTTTGGTTGTGTTTGAAAATTCTACCTGAAACAAAGATGAATTATATCTTGAGTAACCTCCCCACCCCCCCTTGTAAATTCTTGTTTGGATTTTGTTTGTTTGAGGTGGTTTGTTTTTTTGGGGAGTGGGGACAGGATGAGGGGTGGGATGGCTTAAATGTTGAACTCTTGTACCTTTAAAGGCCTATCAGGAGTGTTGGTGTTGAAAGCAATCCAACTGTGGGCACGGGCATGAATCAGTGGGCTAATACCTTTTTTTAACAGGGGGCTTTAAATCAGTGAAATTTGCAGTCCTAATATTTACAGGGTCCAAAATACCTGTGCTGTGGGGGTAGGAGGTGGTGGTGGCAACAAGGTCACACACTGCTTTAAACTTCTGAGTACCTCACAGCAAATATGTTCAGTGTTTAAAAGCTGTCAAAGGTAAAGTGGCAGAATGCATAGTATCTATACTGCTGTGTATTTGCTTATTAATACCAGCAGCAATGGCTGACACTGAGTTCCAGGACAGGAAGCAGTCACCAGTTGTCTAGGAAGGTATTTCAAGTCTGAGATAAAAAGTAGGTGGATGAATTTACCCCAGGCAATTTGTATGTTCCATGTCGTTCCACGTAGCTGCGTCTTTCTGCAGCTTTCTGTTTAGAAGAACTTCTGAAGTTTCTGTGGAGAACCTGAGCTTGCAGTGTTTGTCCAAGTGAATGCTGACTCAAACACTGCAGTTCTAGTCCTTCTCTTGTAACGTGAATTCAATATGCTATGTGCAAAATTAGTAGCTCAAGAAGGTAATAGCTGATTTTATGATTTGAGGGCTCTCTTTTTATCCATGTTATTGTGGATGAAGTAGATAATGGCTTTTTATTTTCTCAGTGCGATAACTATGAAATCCGTCCTGGGAAGCATCTTGGAGTATGCATCTCTGTGGCAAATAACAGGTTATTTGTTGGGTCAATTCCAAAGAACAAGACTAAGGAGAACATATTGGAAGAGTTCAGTAAAGTCACAGGTAAGACCACCTTAACAAGTTTTTCACACTGATCCCAAAATATCTGTTGGTCCCAGTTCTTCCCAGTTTCAGTCTCTGCCCCAGTTCTTCAGTATATGTATCAAGTAGGAAGAAGAGGAGTCAGCTCATCACTGGAATGATGCTTCTGCTTCAAATAAGAGGTTGAGGTCCTGATTGCCTGCTCTTGTTCCTGTAGGAGAGGTTTAACCTACTGCTTCTTTTTTAGAATTGCCATTTAAAAGCACTTTGAGAAAGTGGTGACAAGAGGTGAATATTCATTTAATTATGTCTCCTCTTTTTTGGAGAAATGTGGAAAAAATTCTTTCCAGCTTCCCCTGGAGGGAAGGGGAGATGACTCTTAATGCTGACTGCTTTTCAAAGATGTAAAAATGGTAAAACAAACCACAGAGAACTTACACTGTGTGAGCTGTTAATGTTTTGCAGGGCCTAATTATGAGGTAAGCTTCTTCTGGAGAATTCATCTGCTAGGTGGCCTGTTTCTGGGTAAAGTGGATGGGTATCTGTCATTTATTTGCTTTTCTTGTGCTCCTTTCCCTTATCAGGTGGTAAATTCAGATGCTGTGTATTACAAAGAGCGAGTGGTGACATTTTAGAATAGGCTCTAGAGATCTTTTTTCCTTTTTCTCTTGAAGCTTAGTACTAAAGAATTATTTTTCAGAGGGTTTGGTGGATGTAATCCTGTATCATCAACCTGATGATAAAAAGAAGAATCGAGGATTCTGCTTCTTGGAATACGAGGATCACAAGTCAGCAGCACAAGCTCGCCGCCGCTTGATGAGTGGGAAAGTAAAAGTCTGGGGAAATGTTGTGACAGTGGAATGGGCGGATCCGGTAGAGGAGCCCGATCCAGAAGTCATGGCAAAGGTAAGTAAAAACTTAGCTGGATGATCTTGTACTTTTGAGAAGGATTTCTTTATGCCATAGTGACGAAGATTTGTTCCAACTGAGCAATGCAAGTGTTGAGGCACAAAAAGCAGTTAGTAAGCCATGGAAACTGGCGTGGTCCCAGCACTGCATGGAACATGCATTAGTCACCACTGTAAGGTGTTGGGAACGTGCTGTTGTAACCTGCTGTTCACGTGCCTGTCCGGGAGGATGACCCCGTACACATCGGTCTGCTCAGCATCTGCTTCTGCTGATGGTGAATACCAGGTGGGGGTATTTTGTAAAACTGGAGTGAAATGAAGGTGATGTTCAGCGTAGGGATGGCGTGCTCTTTATCCCTGTGTTTTGGAATAACTCTCTTGAGATCTATTACTAAAATTTTACTGGGATTTGTAGCATCCCAGAAGCAGAAAAATGAAAGTTGGATATTCTTCAATATTATGGTCGTGGAAGGGAACTGTGGAAGGAGAGAAGTTGTAGAAGCTTCATAGAGGTAACTGCAAAGCTATTTTTTAGAAGTCATTTTTGAAACAGGTACTGAATTAATAAGGTTGCCCATCATTTCTTAATGTAGAGAAGGGAAAAATATCTTACTAGTTTGTTAGTTCCCGCTGAGATTTGACTTTTAAAGACTACAACTCTCATTCATTCTTACTTTTTCACCAGGTGAAAGTTTTATTTGTAAGAAACTTGGCCACTACTGTGACAGAGGAAATTCTTGAGAAATCCTTTTCTGAATTTGGAAAGCTGGAAAGAGTTAAGAAGTTGAAGGATTATGCTTTTGTTCATTTTGAGGACAGAGGTGCAGCAGTGAAGGTAGGTTGGTTATCCTAATCCTAGCTGCATTGATGGGGATTGGTGTGAAGTTTATTTTGTACAAATGGTTTTAAGAAATGTCATTGCTGTAACTCTCTAGGTAAGACTTCTGTAGAGCATATTTAATAAGATCGAAAAAGTTTAACACTACTCATTCTGTTCCTATGTTTTCAATAGCTAGGAGGATATGAAACTTGGAAAGGTCAAAACTGTAGCAAGCTGACAAGAAGAATGGAAAAGAGGTGTAGACCAAGGCAGGAGAGTCGGGGGGGGGGGGGGGCTGTGGATCAACCTCAGTGCTTTTCTGAGGTAACACTGACAGCAGGTGTCAGTTCTCTCTGAGACCTCTGTTTAAAGGCTGTGTGTAGTTCTGGAGTGACAAAAGTGCTGATTTTTGAATTACCTTGCAATTTATAATTGTCTTGTGAAGGGGAGAAGAATGGCACTAGCAACTCAATGGATTGCCTAGTTCTAACTCTGGGATCCCCAGAAGGTTTCTTCTGAAACATTGGAGGTCATTCTTGTGTGCTTGCAAAGGAAGCCATCTTTGATCTAAGAGCAGCTGAGAAGGTCATTAATCTGTGCTGTTTGTACTTCAGTGGTTTGAGTTCTATGGATATTACTCCATCTGTATTTTAAATCCATAGGTTATGGGGGGAACAAGGAGAGGAGGAAGTGTTTTGCTCCTGGGAGTCATGAGCAAGTATACTGTGTTTGATCTGTGTGGCTACACAGATGGTTCAAAAGCTCTTTACTCGACATTATAAATCTTTTTATAACGACTTACAATTTGCCTATGCACCAAAATAGTGTAGAGTACTCTTGAAAATGCTCTTTAGAATACTCTGTAGAATACTCTTGAGTTTGGCTTTAGGATGAATGTCACTTGTATTTAACAAGTTGAAGTCCATTGGGATGGGTTTAGACCATGTTCAGGAGATTGACAGGGTAAGTCAGCAACTCCTGACATTGTAGGGTCTTCAAACACTTTCCAGTCCCTTCCCAGTAGACCTTAATTCGAAATGCTGTGTTAAAGTTGAGCAAATGAAAACCTGTAGCAGATGAGAAGATAGGTCAAATGCAATACAGGGTTTTTCTAATGGTCGTCTCTGAAAGAAGCTGGTGTACCACCACATCTGCCCCACGTGACTGATTTATGGCTTACGAGTTTTGTGAGATATTTTTGTGTGCGAGTGTGTTGCTTGGCTTTTAATGAAAGCACGATGGTATTAATGCATGGAATTGGCTCATTGATTCTAGTGTCTGCTTGCTCCATACCTTCTTTGAAATAAATCACCATGATGGCTAATGTTTTTCAGGGGTGTAGCTGTACAGCCAGGTAATGTCTTTGTTAATGCAGATGTTGATAACTGCTTTGCATCTGACATAGCTGGCTAACTGGGTGAAGAACTGGGGAGGGGTGGGTGGGTGTGCAGTCCGAAGGGTACTTTGTGTATATACGTTAAACTCTTTGTGTGTGCTCTTAACTGCAAATTACACATTACTTTTCTCTAGGATTCTTGCTTCACTTGATGAGATCACCAGGTTTCAATTTTATTTCTTTTTTTTCTTTTTCTTTCCCCTTTAAATGTGTCCTAAGTACTACTTGATTTCATGGGACCACAGAATGTTAGCACTCGGGTAGCATGCTCAACTAGCTCAGAAACCAAAAATCTCAATGCTCTTTCTCTGTGTGACAGGTAGAGTGAGGGTTTGTGTCAGTCTGAGCAATCAGATCTTCTGTCTGTGTGTTTCTGAAACCTTTCTAGACGATATAGGACCATAAAAAGAGATGGTGTTATGCCAGGGTTTTTTGTTTGTCTGCTTCTTTAAATAATGCTCACTGTTTTAATCCCATTCTTTTACCTTATGATATAAAGAGAATGTACTTTAGTTTTTTTAAAATGCTTCTTCACTGTAACTGGTGAATGAAGTGGGACTTGAAAGAATGATGCGTAACATGTTGGTGTAGTGGAGAAATGATGCGCATGGCACAGCTCAGCCTGGAGCAGCCTAACAGTCTGGTTTTTTTCAGTAAGTTTTAGTTTCCTTTTGAATGGAAACAAATTTTTAGATGTTTCTCTTTTAATTTTTGTACAGGCTATGAATGAAATGAATGGGAAAGAGATAGAAGGGGAAGAAATTGAAATAGTGTTAGCAAAACCACCGGATAAGAAAAGGAAAGAACGTCAGGCTGCCAGACAGGCCTCCAGGAGTACTGCGTGAGTGTTCATTCTTGCCCTACTGTAATGCTGCAGAAGGAAGGTCTGCTGTAAAATACGAGCTAGCTTAGAAGAACCCGAATGACCTTTCTCCATGTTTTGTGTTGTTAATCAACAAGGGGAAACTTGGACTTTATTTTGAGAGGTTTTTGAAGATAAATAATTGCATGTTTCTTTTTCTTAATAGGTATGAAGACTATTATTACTACCCTCCACCTCGCATGCCACCTCCTATTAGAGGCAGAGGCCGTGGAGGGAGAGGTGGATATGGCTATCCCCCAGATTACTATGGCTATGAAGATTATTATGATGATTATTATGGTTATGACTATCATGACTACCGTGGTGGCTATGAAGATCCCTATTACGGCTATGACGATGGCTATGCTATAAGAGGAAGAGGAGGAGGAGGAAGGGGTGGGAGAGGTGCCCCTCCACCACCTAGGGGGCGGGGAGCACCACCACCAAGAGGTAGAGCTGGCTATTCACAGAGGGGGGCACCCATGGGACCGCCAAGAGGAGCCAGGGGTGGGAGAGGGGGTCCTGCACAGCAGCAGAGAGGACGTGGTGCTCGTGGAGCCAGGGGCAACCGTGGGGGCAACGTAGGAGGCAAGAGAAAGGCAGATGGGTACAACCAACCCGATTCCAAGCGCCGTCAGACCAACAACCAGCAGAACTGGGGCTCCCAACCCATCGCTCAGCAGCCGCTCCAGCAAGGTGGTGACTATGCCGGTAACTATGGTTACAATAATGACAACCAGGAATTTTATCAGGATACTTATGGGCAACAGTGGAAGTAGACAAGTGAGGAGGGATTGAGAATATTGGAAACATAGAATTGGCTATAGCTCTACATCCTTCAAAACAAAATTGGCTTAATGTTTCATCCTTCAGTAGCGATTGGCTGCCATTGGTATTGGGCTGAAGAATCACTCTATCGTGTATATACTCGAGTCTCTTAGTTTTCTTTTTTCATAAACGCACTTGGACATTACTGGGCTTGCAGAATTCCTGAACTCCATATGGGGTTTCAATGCTTTTATCATTTTAGGCTTCATTTTAGCAGTTTAAAAGCAGGAATGGCACACTGTTCAATCATGATTTTGCAGAACCTCTGGTTTTGGACAGTTTCCTTTTTTATTTTTTTCCCTTTTTTTTTTCTTTTTTTTTTCCTTTTTTTTTTTTTGGATTTGGGATAGACTACATAGGAGTATGCTGTACATAAAAGTAAAAGCTAGTGCTTTGTCTTAGTAGTTTTAAGAAATTACAACAAATTAAGTTTTCTTGTATTGAAAATAACATGATTGTATGTTTTGCATTCCTAGAAGTAGGTTAACTGTGTTTTTAAATTGTTATAACTTCACACCTTTTTGAAAATCTGCCCTACAAAATTTGTTTGGCTTAAAACGTCAAAGCCGTGGCAATTTGTTCCTTGATGTGATTGTATTTCCAATTTCTTGTTCATGTAAGATTTCAATAAAACTCAAAAATCTATTCAAAACATTACCTATTTCAAATTCAATTGTGTCCTAAAACATTATTTCATTGGTAATTCCTGCGAAAAACATTGTTTTCAAAGTATAACTGCCTATGTGAGTGATCAAATTTCTGCAAAATTTCTTGTGCTTTCCAACACGTAGCACTGTGGACATCAGACTGAAAGCTAGGAGAAATTACAGATGGCCCCAAGGGCACTCTTGTTTAATTGCTGCTCAGTAACTTACCAGCACCTAAATATGAAACTTTTTTTTTCGTTAAAAAGTGTTGAAATGTATCCAAATATTCACAGAAATTAATTCAAATACAATCTTCTAATGTAATGTGGAGAAGGAAGCAGAGCCTACAATGGTGTTACTTTTATTCCTTTTTATTCTGTCCCGTGGAGTCCCTCCAGAGCTGTTCTGTTACGATCCAGCCATGCTGTATTACTCAGTGTACGAACACGCAGGGCAACGCTTTTGATCTCGAGCATCGTAGTCTAATTTCAGATAATGTTTGACTAGGAATGAGAATTATAAATTAGGCACTGTGGCACAGTAAACTAACATCCTGCTACAGATAACACAAACATACTCTCCATATTCTGATTATTTCTGTCTTGACATTTTAATTTGATGTTCTGCCATGATGAACAATTTGCCGTAGAATTCTCACGCCTTGTAATAAAGGCCATTTAAAAAAAAACAAAACAAAACCAACAAATGTTAATATCTTTTGGGGCATTACTAGCTACAGTACTGGGGTATTATGTGTCGCTTTGACCCTTATCTTGGACATTACCAGATGTTAATTTTAACTGGCAAGTCATGACATTACTCTTCTGTTGCATCTGAGCCATTCTGTACCCCAATGAAGAGCATTTGCTTCTCGAGCAAAGAGAGAAACAAACGGATTTAAACTTTCTCTAAAGAAAACTATTGCAGGAGCACAAATATCCAAATCAAATACATTGTTCGTATTTGATTTACAGCATTCTAAACACAGACTGAGGAAGTTAAACTTCAGTGGTCATACTCCTCCCTTTGTCTTCTATTCCTGGCTGGTGTCTCTCAAGTGTTTTGTGCCAGAATGTAAGCAGAAAGATGAGCCTTCCCACGCTGTACTGCTGTGGGGCTGGTACATCGTTTGGAGTTTGCTGTATGGTTTGAATTTCGACCTGAAGTGAGAATGTACATGGGGTTCTCAAAAATGAGTTTGTCCCTGTGTCAGTCTCTCACTTTCAAATTAATAGAATTGGTCATAAATAATCTGAAATGCTTTCCAAAATTAGTGTTTAGTATGTTAGAGCCTGGTGGTTGGGTTTCTTTTTTCCTCTTTTGTTGTTTTTTTCTTTTTTGTGTGTGTGTCTTGTTTTTAGTTTTTCTTTTTTTCCCCTGCTTGTTTGTGTTGGGGTTTTTTTTTTTGGGGGGGTGTGTGGGTGGGGGGGGGGGGGGGCGGGTGGTTTTCTGGGGGGAGTTTCTTGGGTTTGTTTTGATTTTAACTTCATAAAGCTAATGGGGCCAAACCTTGTCCTCTCTGTTCCTTGCTTGAGCAGTGAAGTCAGAGGGGTTATTGCCAGGGCGTACATTTCAGGCTTTTGCTTGTGCTAGGGAGCTGGCTTGTACTTTATTTCTATTTATTTTATTTTTTTTAATATAAGGGCTCGCTGTCCTATTAGTATGACTTTTTAGTAATTATATAGCCTCTGTGGTGTTGAGCAGAACCCTGTAGTCCCAATAAGTATATGCTTTGCAGTAATCATTGTAAAGGCAGCTTAATTGGAATAAAGTACTCTCCATCCTGGAAGAAAAATAATACTCACGTACTGCACATTTCAAGTGTCAGCCCAGGAGAGGTGAAGTGCCAGTGCATGCTCATGGTGGATGTGGGGGGGGGAATGAAACACTTATAATAATGTTTACAAAACAGTTAAGGAACAAAAATGTCAAAATTGTCTTCCTCGAGAATTGTAAAGCTGCATCTTGTATTTATTTCTGCCCAGATCACCATTTCTGTTAATATTTTTATTGAATGAAAAGTGAGCTATACATTTTTTTTATAATTGAAAATGAAAATCAGTAAAAGTTTATATTTACAAAATATACCAAGTTCTTTGCTTTACATGATTCTTGGATACTCTAATTCACTACTTAAATTTGCAGCAGTGCTTTACTGAATCCTTAAAGATAACGTGTGCTACACCTTCCTTGAGTAGTGATGTATGCTGACCTTGAAGAACTTAACAAAATTATTGAAAATAGTCATTGAATAAAGATACTGCAGCACAGTGGGAAAATCTACCATGCCTGATGACAGATACTCAAAGGAAGAATTTTGCATTGGCTTCAGCACAGTTTTGAGATATAGTCAAAACAGAAAAATAAATTTAAATTTACTCTTGTGCATCTCCTTTGATCGTTTCTTCAGTCTAACTTAGCAAAATCCCTCTTACAGAGTATGTTGAAAATGGATTTCAACTTGCAAACCAATATTAAGCTTCTATAAGTGTCCTGCTGGCCTTGAAGGAGGAGCCATGATATGGGATATTAATAATCATTTGATCACTCATTTATAGCAGTTGCTTAAATGTCTGTATTGATAACATGCTTGACTTGAAAATAAATAGGTTGCCAGATTCCTAGCAATTCCAAAACTTGAGCAAAAGATTTTTACAGCTGTTGTTGTTACAGATTTACTTTTGCACTATTAACAAAATCAGTGTACTAATCTCAGCTTTTACGTTGGCAAATTCATTAAATATAGCGTGCGTTTTTTCAGAGCATTGAAGGTTTAGGGTTTTTTGTAGCAATTGTTTATTTTCAGGATTCAGCTTCTGTAGCCTAATTATTAAGGAATGACAACTGCATTGTTTAAACTTTCTCAAAATAAACAGATCACCGCATGATTTTGGTGATTCCATAAAACCCTGACCACGTTTTGTCCCCTCTGCATTTGAATACGAAGCCCATTTCTGTATGTTTGAAAAATACAGAAGGCACTCTTCTTACATGGTTAGCAGAAAACTGAATGTGAAGTACTGAGATAAAAGTCTTTAGACCTCATAGTGAAATGTGCCTGGCACCTAGACCTGTAGACCTTGGTGCAGATGTATGTATTTTCAGCAAGACTTAATTGTTACCCCAGGACGATGGTGGCCCATGCATAGAACAGCGAGGTCTCTGTCCTACAGAGCTGTCATCAGTAATCTTGGATCATGCAGGTCTTGGGTACTGCAGTACTCGTGTGATTAACTATTGCTTGTACAGTGAAGGCTTGCCACAGAATTCTGTCATTTGCTTGATCTACTTAAGTGGATCAGAGCCTCATAGCAAGAATGTACCAAGTTGTGTTACCTGTTTTTTCTGAATAAAAAAGGGGGAGGTAAAACAAGTGAGAGCTTCTGTTAACTTAGAATTGGAATGAAGCTGCTGTAGTCTATTGGCTTAAAATCTCTTCTGAAACCCGGAGTGGCTATGGTGAGCATATTAGTTGGTTAAAATGTGTGTATGGGGGGGAATTGTTCATGTTAAAAGGAAACAATAAGCTGTTCTCATTCAAGCAAAATAGTCAAGGTGGATCTGCAATATTTGGTTATCGATCGGGAACTTTTGAAATTTTAGAACGGGAGAATCCTGAAGAGATGTTTGAACTACCTAGAGGTTACCAGAAGCTCTGAAAGACAGTTCAGAATGTATTGCATCACAATTTTCTGATGTCCAGAAATCTACAAGTGTCAATTTTGTATTTTAACTCCTTCCTTTTACCTGACTATCAGGGAAGCGTGGTTGAGGCTGACCTGACATGTCATGATGTCGACTTGCTAGGTGGGGGTCGCAAGGGACATTAACCTTGGAGTTATCGGTAAGACCACTTTCTTTCTAATTTCCTTCAGTAAGATTAAAGGGCTGTGGTGGGAGGAGGGAGGAGAGGAGCTCCCCAGGCCTGATCACTGGAATTTTGTTGAAAAGCTGCCATTGCCATGAAGAGATTGTAAGCGCTGAAGGTAAAGATTAAATTTAAACCCATCCGTGTCCAAGAGGAGTATGGCGTAGGTTCTTACAGCTGAAATCACTGGAAATAAAGACTACTTACTCTTCTTCAGAGAACTGGGTGCTATTTTAGGGTTGCTGGAAACATAAAAGATTTTTGAACAGTTAAATTTTTTTAAATTTAATTAAACCAGGTATGATTTTTTTTTTGTTGGCTTTGTTGTTTGGTTTGTTTCTTTTTTTCCCCCCCAAGCATGAAAAAGCGAAGGACTTAGAGCACGCTTCTTCAAAGCCTAACACTGCTGTTAAGAAATGTGTCCAAGTAGATCTCTGTAAAATAATAAAACTTTATCTTGAAATTAGCAAAAAAACCTGGCATATCATGAGTTTGGATCATTTATCTATTCGACGTGATAATGCTTAGAAGTCATTAATTGAGAGAAAATTGTCATTAAAAGAAGAGACAGTTGTAGTGAAACTGCTATAAAACCACTGGATTCTAGTAATCATCTTTTTTTGTGGAAGGCATGATATGTTGATTCTAGACAAAATAACAAAGTAACAAACATCAAAAACTAAAGAATGGATTTGCAAGTGGAACTGGAAATACTTGGACACGAATCCTTCATGGCACCTGCTCATCTTGCCCATTTGCTCAGCCAGACGTGCCAAGACCTTTCTCTCCCCGATTGTGCGTTTATGCAGTACGTTGAAAGCAGCTGAGAAGTCGGGAAGAGCTTGCTAGGCTGTAGGAGCATTCCAGGTTCAGGCATTATTGTGGAACTGTGCCAGTTCTGACACCAACTACAGAAGAAATGTAACTGGTGAGTAGAGGTATTTTGTAAGGATTTTTCAGATACGAAGCATTTATTTAATTCCAGATGAACTGTACTTGGCAGACCTCGGTTGCAGAACAGTTTTGATCACACAGTCATTAATGCTGTTTCACTTGCAAGATCTTGAACAGAAATTGCTCTCTTAACTCTGGATTCTCCAGTTTGCATGGTCACAGGGTGTTACTGAGAGGAGTATAGTGGGACCTGGTGGATGTGCTCCTGTGGCCTGTCTCTTGGAAATAAAGCAGGTGCCGAGGTTGTTACAAGAAAAAAACCCAAGCAACTGAGTGGATTGGCTTTCACCCCTGGAATTTGGAGATAACTGGAAGCAGGCGATGGGTCATACTCCTTTCATAAACCAGAAACATCAGTCTCGTCAGTGAAGTTTATGAATTTAAAACACAACTTTAAAATGTATTTCTGTGATTGTAATCTGTCAAATTGCATTAAATGCAAGCAAAAAAAGAGATGAAGAGCAGAACAAACTTTAATTCTGCCCTCCTTCCTTCAAGTACAGCCTCACTTTTTTCCATCCTTAGCACCAGTGAGCATGCAGTCTTGCTTATTGATCTTCCCTACAGCTTTCTGCAGAGCTTACGTAAATGCAGGATACACGATGACTGCTTTCTGTTTTGAAATCTTCACAGCAGCCTCTGTGAGAGGTGGTTGTGTTTCCATTTTAATTTCACGGAATGAGCACCCATTGCATCAGCAGCTGTTTACACGACGCTGTTCTGATGTGCTTCCAGACATTCCAAGTGGGGCACGCAGCAAATGCGTACTCTGCTCCAACTGGAGAGGGAGGATGTGGTGTAAGTGTCGATTTGTGATAGGAAAGATGATGTAACTCTGGAGAGCTTTCAGCTGTCTTAGCAGTGGATGCTCTTTTCTCTTAAATTCTCTCCTGTGCTGCTTTAACTTCTACAGAAAAAAAGTGGAATGTTGCACGGGCTAAAAGCCCTGTGATTAAAAATAGTTCAAGTGCATAATTGAAGACAATATCTCAATGCGTGTGCTCAGGAGACGGCACGCATGTTGCGCAGGCAGTCTTTTTCCTTTCTTAGACTCACTTTTGAACCAGTTCCTGGGCGCAGATTGCTTTCTGAAAGCATTCTCTGAAGCGTGTTCTGAGGAGCCGTGCTGAACCCTGCTTCAGGCGGGTTTTAGAATTCAATATATTGAACCAGTGAGGCGGGTGAATGAGCGTAACTCTTTGCTGGTAGTGCCTAGAGAACAAACACCAAAAAGAATAAGAACACTTAAAATTTTCATGTCTGTTTTATCTGAGATCTTGAACTCATCCTTCTGCATTTTCAGAATCAATTGCAATTACAGATTTTTCCCTCTGTTGTTCTAAGTGAGTTCTTTCCTCCTTTTTGTTCTGTTCAGTGCTGGCAACAAGATGCTCAGCAACGCTGAGGTGACAGGAGAGGAATTGTTCTTAATGTTGCGCATCCGTGAGATTATAGCAGCTTGGAAGAACCATTGCAGCTTTATTTTTATTCAAGTCGGCCGAGTGGTTTCTGCCATGTACCAGGCACAGACTGGAGCCAGTATGCAACTTATCTGCGAGAATTTTTAATAGGCAGGTATTGAAAGGCTGCTGATCTCACCAGCCAGTCCATCTCGGTGAGCGTGGTGTGCCCGGAGGTGCTGGGTGAGGGCAGGTACCCAGCATGGCGTTTCCTCTCTGAACAGTGGGAGCAGGCTGCAAGGAGCTGCAGTCAATCTCGTGCACTGTTGATGAGCAGCTTGACAAAATATATTGGTGCTACTGTTCATTCAGTTACCAGACATTGGCACCTGCACTGGGTAAGGCCCAGAACTGAGCATAAATGTTCCTGCCTATAAGGCAGCATATCAAGCCTGTTAGTTAATATTTTATCACTTTATTTCCACCCTGAACAACCAGTGGCAGTAGCTGTTCTTGGGGCATGAAATAAGCATTCCAGTCTTCCCCGTGTTTCCTATTTTCTTTGCTTCTGCTGGTTTGCTGGCTGTTACTGTGCACTCAACTACTTAGGTTGTTTCCAGCTGGAGGGGTAGGAACAAATACATTCTGTTTATTTTTTTTCTCTCGAAGATACTGGAAAGAGGAGAGGCAGAAAAGCCCTCTGGCTGAGGGAGTCAAAGCCTGTCCCCATTACCAACAGCTGTTGGGGATCCTCCTTTTAGAAGCAAAACGTACTTCTGTCTGCTTCTGATGGTGTTCATATTGAATAGTACTTCTCACCAGGTCTTTGTTGCAGAGTTCTTCTGTGAGCTTGTTCTGGGGGAAGCGTACCGCAAACGGCTGCTCTGAAGGCTGGGAAGCTCTGGAGGCAGATTTGTTTTGTTCAGTACAAAGAACTAAATTACTCTGGTAAATTAAATAAATAAAATCACACTGTTAAATGCAGAAGAAACTCTTTCTGTGGATGTCTTTAGGCAGGGTCTAGGTATTGTGCCTCAAATAAGAACAGCCTTGTGAGATGTCTGAACCAGCTGCTCAGCCTTCTAGGAACTGCACACACACTTCCTTCCAAAGCCCAACTCAACTGAACTAAGTGCTATATGTTAGTGGATTAATTGTACAGAACAGGCTTTAACATCTTTGTAATGTGCTAATCCATAGATAAATGTATAGATTAGAGGGGTTGGACTAGATGCCCTTTAAAGGTCCTGTCCAATCCAAAACATTCTATGCTTCTATGATTAATTTTTTCATGGGATGCCTCAAGATGATGAGTTTTTCCATTGGAGATGTAAGGAGTTTCTTCTGGGTGTTTTTTTGACAGAACAGAGCTTTTGGCTGCTGCCAGGTGTTAGTGCATGCTTCAGCTCTGCAGTCTGTAAAGGGCTGTACATGTTCTGACCGATGGCATGTCTGGTGAACTGCATCGAGCTAAAGAACTCTTAGCCTTGAAGCGAGTTTTTATCCCACTCTACTTGCCTGCAGCTTGGCTTTTTGCTTTGTTGAGAAAGCCGTGTTGAGGAGATCAAAGCTGTGGACTGAGCATCTTGCATACTGGCAGGGTGGCCTGTTCTCTGGCTGCTCGTTAAGCTCTACCTTGTGATAGAGAAGATAAGTTTAGTTTTTCTTTTTCAGCTTTTGAAACGATTCTGAGCTTCCAGCAGGAAGGCTTTTGAAACTGTTGGAGCAGAAGTGAGCGGTGCTGGGAATGCTGGAGTGGATAGACATTTTTGATACCAACGAGCTAGCTAGGAAAGTTAGATTAAACTAACTGGAGGAATCTCCAGAGAGGCAAGAGGCAAATTAGTTGGTTTTTTTTAGAACCACTTAAATAACTTCTATTCTTGCTTATAGAAATTACTTTCTTAAAGCACTCAGTAACCACTTGGTTAAGTTTGTTGGTAGAGCTGTAACAAGAGAGTCTTTAACAATATTTTGTTATAAAAAGTTTGTGTGGGTGGGGAAAAAGTCTTTTTCCAGTGTAAATAACCTTTAAGTATTTACATTAAAAACTGAAGGAACATAGTCCAGCTTAGTTAATTTATATGGTGTCTGTGCACAGATTACTTTTCCAGTTGCATGGTCAGTGCCCAGAAGTGGGTACTGGGAATTCTAGTGCTTTCAGAAAACAGGACTGAATGAACTGAATTTCTTCCAGCTTATAAAACGGCTGATAGCTAATTAGCATACCTTGGGATTGCAAGTAGTTTTCAGGTGGGTCAAAAATTGGCATAGAATACATCCTGAAAGGGTCCTTGGGTGATGTCAGCATGTGGTGCTTACTCCAGATCGCTGAGCAGTAGCCTCATCAGTAAGTGCTGTCATGCTTACTCCAGATAGTTGAGCAGCTGCCTTTAATTGCTTTGTCTTCCAGCAGTTCTGGATTCAGTGTAAATTCTTTTTGTGTACACAACTTTAAAGAAAGGTTCTTAAACATTTCCATCAAATACTTGGTTTCGTCACCCATCCATATTCTTTCAGCTATTTGGGGGTTTACAACAGAAACCCTGCTAGTAGCTAGTCAGTTCTTACGCCATCACTTTTGTGTCAGACTTCTTGAGCTTTGATTTTTTGGAATTGCTGTACCTTTACAGGATGCTGATTTATCACATCTCAAGAAAGCAGTCTGTAGGCTTTTTGGTGGAGTGGTGCAGAGCTGAACACGTAGGTGAGGAGTAAATTCTGGGTTGAAGAGGGAGTCCTTAGCCATGTTTTACAGTGAACATGCTTGGGAGCAAAATTGCTCAGCTACTTTTGGTTCAGTTTCAAAGCATCAGTGCTATTACCCCGCATTAAAATGAAGTACATTTGCTGTTTGCAGGTCTTGCTGCTCTGATACTGTACAAAGACATGGATTTTAGCATTCCTTGAGAAATGCTCCAAGTCCTAAGTGCAGTACTTAGAGCTTCTCTTTCTACTCTTTCTTTGCTGTATGGATGTACACCTCTGCTTGTCTTTCTTTGCAGAGAGAGGGAGAGAGAAGAAAAAAGTTTTACCTGCAGTATCTTGGATGTGTATAGCCAGCAAGTTACAGCTGCAAAATTCCCATTGCAAGGTTTGAGGTTGTGTTTGGTTTTGTTTGTTTGTTTTTTAATTGACCGTTCTCTTTTTCAGATGAGTTTTGTGGTACATAAAGGTCAAAATACTACAGGATTCTTTGAATTTCTTCGATGTTATTACGTTATCTACATCAAGCGTGAGATCTTGAGTTACTGATTTAGTCAGCATTTGTAGCTGTTGCACAAGTTGTAGGCATGCATTTAATTTGCCCATTTTATGCAAATAACCATTCATGATTCCTCACGTCAGAAACATACATTTTCTTTGATGTTCCTTGTAAAACTTAAATATATGCCACGTTTCCACCTGTGTAATATCTCTAGTGGCAGTCCATAGGAAATAGGTGTGGGGTTTTTTTCCCCTCCCCTTTTATTTATTGCTTGTCTGACTCTTGGTTGCACATTTTTTAGCCTTTTCTCTCACATCAGATAGATTTCTTCAACCGTAAGAGCGTGTTGGAAAAGCTGTGCAGCACAGGACGGGCAATGTAAAGCTCACCAATGAAACCTCTTTCCCTGGGCCAAAGCAGGATGCGTGCGGCGAGGGCTGGCCCTGCGCGCTGCGTGAGGCTGCTCAGATGTGGGAGGCAGTTCTGCCAATGTAGGTCATCTTTTCTCTTTCATTGGAAATAGTTTCAAAAATCCTTTTAGCAACTGAGCTGAGGTTTAAAATAGAAGCAGCTGAAGAACGTCGGATGTCTGGCTGTGTCAGAAGTGCTGAAACCAGAGGTGCACGTGCAGGTACTTAGTAGCTGGAGCTGCTGTGGGACTGGCAGTGTGTTCGTGCTCGTGGAAGAAGAACGATGCAGTTGTCCGGCTCTGAGTTGCTGTGATTAGCTCCACCACCCCTTCAAACAAATAGTAATGGATTTTAAAATGAAGTTTGAGTTTAAGAACTACAAATAGAAAGTTTAGAGTCTAGCAGGGAGGGTTTAGAGTCCAGTTCCTTGGTGGGAATCGCCATCCTTAGAGGCAACCCTTAGAATGCTTATCCCTTTAACGTTGCTGATGTTCACATACTTGAACTTTTTACATTAATTGAGTGTTTTCTGTTCTTTAATGATCTAAAAGGCATCATTCTGAGTGCTTGGGACTGAAGTATGATAACCTAGCTTTCCATGAAGGCTTTTCCTGCAAGATAGAGGTTGTTTTGACAGACTAATTGCTTATTTTTTGGTAGGCTTATCTTGTTTGAACTGGCAAGTACAACTGAAAGTGTGTGTGTGTGCGTGCATATGTGATCCTTTCAGCATAAAGATTTTCCTGTTGAATTGGTGGCTTTTTCAGTGCTGATCATGAGAGAGTCGAGGGGAGTTAGCTAGGAAAGCTCTGTACTCCGTACTGCTAGAGAAAGACTAACCTTTAGAAAAACAGGAATAAAAGGGAAGTTGTACAATTAGACCAGTATAACCAGTCATCCCCTTCATTAATGGGAGTTCATACTTTGTTCTAAGGTCTCTTAGTAGTGAAGGGTGTGGTTTGTCTCAGCAGCATGTAACATGTTCAAGCTGGCTGAAACAAGCACTGCCTGAGCGCACACAGGTCCCCCCGAACACAACTGACTTGTTCTTCTCTCACTACCCGTGGGAGACTTTCCGATCCTTAAGAAGTGACAGTAATACTTAAATACACAAAATGAGAATGGTGTCCAGCCCTTCTGGCTTCGTGTCGTACCCCCAGCTCCGTACTGGTGGGCATGGGCAGGTGCCCAGCACGCTCAGGGAGCTGTGGGTGGGGAGCTCCAAGAGATCTCCCGGAGGAGGACGGGGGCTTACCTTGGGTCACTGCCTCCTCTTGTCACACTTTCTTCCTTCTGATGAATTTCTGTCTGGCATGCAGTGGACTTAGAGTAGCTCTCAAGAAACGATTTGTGAATTAAACACGGTCCCTACGTAGCCAAGGTAGTAATATGGGTAATTGCAGCATATGCCTTGCATTTTGATGTTGTCACTGGAAGGCCCGTTATGAAAGAAGCATGCGTTGAACCATTCAACTTACAGAGTCATTAAGAATCCCTGTCTATGAGAATACAGACACAACAGTAGTTTCAAAAGTGAGTAAAACTGTATTTCACATTACCTTTTGTGGAACTCCACATTACTCATCTTATCTAACCACCTAGCTCCTTTCAAAGCGACTGCAGGGAGAAGCATTGTTTGCTAATATCACACACAGAGCCTTTCTTTTACATGGAGAGGTTTGTTTCTCCCTGTTTCCATGCCTTTGTGTTTTATTTTTTAAGGTTCGCATCACAGATGTATACATTAACCACTAGAATAAGAACTCTGCAGTTGATATGTGCCCTACCCTTCCCAACACCGTACCTATGTGTTGATTAACCACTGTTGAGTGAGTTAACTTGGAGAGCTGCACATTTGCTGTGTCCAGTGTACCTGGAAAAGGAACTGAAGATAGTGTGCCTAAAAAGGTGTAAAGTACATAAACAGGCTTAGTAAAGATGCTAAAAGAACCACGTTCTCCTTATATCCTTTGTTTAGTACAATATGTCAGTTCTGGATCATTCCATGTAGTTGCACAAGTCCTTCCCTCCGGCTGGTCAGACTGGGGGGAGTCAGCCAGACTTGATGTAGTCAGACTCCTGTTTATCTACAGAAATTCCAGCCCCCAAGTTTAGAAAATGGTCTTAGTTTTCATTTTTTCCTCTACTTTCTCATCCAGGACTCTTGATTTGACCATCAGAGCGAGAAGGAAGTTCTTCCACACAGTGATTCCTGCCATCAGGATTGACCAGTGTCTGGAGATGTAGTTCTGCAGCTGTTTGTCAGTGCAAGCAGCAGAACTGTCTAAAGCAGGTGTTTCTGCTGCTAGTGCTGTTGTCTGCATTGAGGAACTCACCTAAGATAACAGTAACACTGCTTGTTTTTTCTCTCTTGGATTCAGATTGGCAACACTAGCCGTGGAAGGACCAGAGTCCTGCTTTTTGTGCACATCTCTAGGAGAATGACTCGTGCAACCTATTTCTTCTCACTGTGAAGGGTTAAGTGTGATGGGTGCTGTCGATTACCGTGGCTCTTGGAACGGGAAATACTTCTGTTAGTCTGATTTTACAAACTGGGAGCATGTTGGTTACATCTCCTTGATGCTGCATGTTGGCCATGCTTTCATGCTAGGCCAGTGGGTGCTCCTTGCCAGAAGGAGTAGCTTTGTCAAGGGTGCGGTAAAGAAGTTGCCAGGCTATGAGTAGGAGAGCCAAGACAGTGAGATGGGTAAAATGATTTCAGATATCCAGCTTCAAGTGAAAGAGAGTAATGAGGGACAGTTCCCCAGCTGAGGACAACAGCTGGCAAGTTCTTTGTTTTGTAGGTTTTTCTCTGAGTTAAAAAAAATAAAATGATCTTGTGGGAATGGCCATGCACAAGCATAGAAAGCTCAAGTGATCCCAGTGGGATGAATGTCCAGCAGATAATGCTGCCCACTGAGGGTGGGGGTAAAACAAGTGTTACAGATCCCTGTGGCTGGGTGGGGGCATTCCACTCAAAGCCTGGAAAGATGTCAAGATGTGGCACCACTGGTTCTTTATGGGGTCTTATTGAAGGACTGTGTTCTGGCTGCCTCTGGGTTAGGAAATCAGCCAGTAGGCACACACTGGAGGGTCTTGCTGTTTGACTTGGATCTCCCTATGATGTATCTGAAGAGCATGTTTGGACTCCGTGCTTCTGGAACGAGTCCTCTTACTTTCCCAACAGTGTGCCCATCACAGAATCCATAGATCTTTAGGGTGCTTTCACTTTGAAGATGTGCAGGTTAGGCCAGTGAAGTCATCTCGGATTTTTGAAGCAAAAATACATATGAAGTATCTGAAAATCCTGAATCACAGTACAAGTTTCCAACAGAGTTTTCCATGGGCAGGCCAAGGCCAGCTTGAAGTAACATCACAGTTGCATTAAAATAAATCTGATGTAGTCAGGTGATATAGTCTCTGTCCTCTGTGTTCTTAGATTTTTCTAACTATGTTAACTGGGGACAAAGTAGCAGCTTTGCTTGAAATGCCAAGAAGTTTTGTGTTTCACATCTCTTTAACTCTCGTGCATTTTTTACAAAGCTTCCACTAATTAGTAAATCAAAAATAGAATAAAATGCATGTCTTTTAGATCCTGAGTTGGATCTGGCAATAGAGACTGTGAGCTTTGTGCTTGAGGGCTACATAACTCTGTTGGCAGTTACTCTGTTGGTAGGTGAAAATTAGATGATGATGATGATGCCTGAATTCCTGAATCCCCTGTGCTCTGAGGGATGGAAGTGCATGAATATGTGAGAGGACCTCCACAAGGAGACGTGGGAAGGCCACACTGATCTCCAGCAAAGACAGACTTATTTTTGATGAACAGAGTCTTTGCTTGTGTTAGCAGTAAATTCTTCTCTGTTCCAAGCTGAGACCAAAAAATCTGGCAAGAAAAAGCCCACAATCAGACTTTAACACCAAAGGACTGGGAGTGATTGGCCATTACTTGTAGAGCTGGGATTTGCTTGGTGAAAACTGAGATGCAGTTTGTGACTGCACGTACATTTGCGTGTTACACCCGTGGCTCAGTCCTGTCATAGCAGCATATAACACCAGGGCACGTGTGTTGCTGCTCTCTGGAAGATGTCTGATGGCACAGTGAAAGGAGAAGCAAAAACCTATGGCTGTGTAAAATGAGGGATTTGGGTTTGGTTTGGGGTTTGTTGGGGTTTTTTTGTCAATTAGCTGTTTAAATGAAATATTTTGGAAATGTTAATTGATTGAACAGTGTTTAGAAATGAGGCTCCAAAAAAAAATGTAAACTCTCATTTTTATTCAGTATCTTTAGTATATAAGTGCGTGGTCCCTTTTATCTACTAATGATGTCTTAGCTTCCATCCTCATCTCGTCTCTCATAATCCCTGAGGAATATTCATGGTGTCGTAAGACTTGAGCTGGCTGGTAAGTTATCTGTCTTTGTACTTCTGAAGAAGTTTGATTGCAGGCTTTTCTGAAAAGATTTCATTTCTAGCCCTTCATTTATGGCCAGTCTGGTGTTACAGCCCAGAGCAGTGTACTGAAATTGTGTCCCAGGATCAAGTGAATTGGATCCTGGATATGCTTTAAGATTTAAAAAAAATAAAAAAAATCTTGCTAAATCAACATTTATTGGTGGATGAATCCCAGCAATGCTTCAGGTCACATCCTGCAGGGAAGAGCTGCTGCTCGCCTTCTGACCGATGGGTCTGTCAGCCGCTTGTTCCGCAGAGCGGTGACCGGGGAGAGCTGTTACCGGGGCACACGCCGAGCACGTCACGGCCTCTGTGCTGGGTGCAGTGCTCTTAAACCTGTTACAGCAATGCCTGTATAGTTGAGCTGTACTTAAATTGAACTTAATTTTAGCCCAGTGCTTTTGGAATCGAAATGGCTCTGGCAAATCTTTGTTGTCAAATATTTGTAATTGCTTCTTACGGTTTTGCACTAAAATTTCATCTGTGTTCTGATTTAGGAAATTGTGGCATTCCAGTAGATGGCTCTTCAATGTTCCTTTTGCAGCCTGTATTGGAGAAAAAGGGGGAAAAAAACCAAACTGCTAGCAAAATGGGACAGAAGGTTATAGGACTCTTTAACTACTTTTCAGTATTTGTTAACTGTATTTTTTCTTTTTTGATATTTTTCCTCTTGTAGGTGTTTTCCAGGTTAACTGGACTTGGGCTCTGTCCCCCTGAACTCCCTGTGGTTCATCATGCACTCCTGTCAGCACTCTGGCAGAACTCTTGACTCGTGTTTACCTTGCAGTTTAGAACCAGTTGCTTCAAATACACACACACAAAAAAAGGAACTGGGTGATACTTCACTTTTTCCTTGGTTTCTCTACTTTTAAATTGAAGTGTTTAGGAACCTGGGTCTTAATTAGCTCTTAGTGGAGGTGAGATAGAGAAGTATTTGTGTAACTGCCCGTTATTTGTGCATTTGCAAAGAACAGTTCTGGTATTGTGTTCCTAGATCATCTTGTGAAGAACTGTGCAGCACTGCATCTTCTGGATAGAGCAGGGCAGACCTTGGGGAGCTGAAGATGGGTGAGGCACCAGTGAAACTTTGCTTGCAGTGTTCTCTGCTTGCAACGTTAGAAGCTTTGCTTTTGTAGCCTATGTTTTCTTCTGATGCTTTGCCAGTATTACAGATGGCAGATATTGGCACATTCTTAACAAGCCCCACCAAAAAGCCTGCACTGCCACTGCCACCCCCAGCCCCTGTAGCTGGGAGTTCGTGAGAGGATGGAACTCTTTCCATGAGTGTTACTGTGGGTGTGATAGGGAGCTAGGGCAGGGACCCTGAGGGGCTTCCTGAACTGAGCTGGCTGTGCTGGCCTGGCGTGGTTGAGGTGGGATAGAGCAGGATCACATCTGGACACTCACACAGGTGTCCGAGCTGTTTGCAGAGTGAATGTAGCTCTGAAAGCAGCACAGTCATAGACTCATCTTGTTCTTGGCTGCAGCAGCCTGGACCTGAGATTGCTCTGCAGCTTCTCCTGCTTTGTTCACAAATGTATCAGGCCCAGTACGTGTCCTTTCAGTTTCTCTCAAGCCTGTTGAGAGAGAAGTTCCTGATCTTGCCAAAAGACAAATAAACAAAGCAAAAAAATGTAGCTTTGCTTGCAGCTTTTCAACTCTTGACATGTTTTGCTGCAGAGGCACGTGCTTGTCTCTTTGTGCTTCCCTTTTGTGCGTGACCCTTTCCTCTTTGGGCTAGGACCCTTTCCCCTTCTCGTGATGGCTTCTCAGAACTTGGTCTTCCAGCTTTCTCTCCATCTGACGTTTACAGTAAGTGAAGTCTTTTCAGTCCTTTCATTCTCTTGGTGGGTTTTTGTCGACATGCACTGTCTGACATCCCTGAGAGCCTTGGTTAATGGCAGAAGTGTGGCAGCAGTAGGTAATGTTTGAAGTCTTGCTCTTTGAGGTGATGTTGCTTCTTTGACTCTAAATAACCTTGCCGTTCTGTCGAGGTCTTCCCAGCTCTGCAGCACTGGTGTCATAGCATTGCCAACTGCCAACTCAGCAGCATTTCCATCTTCCAGAACAGTACAAGAGGTAGCAAAAAGGAAGAAATCAAGCTTTTATTGTCTCTGGGGTTTTGCTTTATTGTCTGAGTCCTTTTTGATGCAAATTACACTTCATGTGACCCAAGGGTTTAGAGGGAGCTTTAGAGCTTTAACTGCACACTGACAGCAGAAGCCCATCAACTGTCACTGCTTCTTGGAGCACTTAATTTGTTGTTTGGTCCATTTGAGGTGAGCATCTTCTAGATCCTTCGATCTCTGGTCTCTGACCTGTGCTGGATCATCAGCCTGGCTTGACATATGTTTCGTGATCTCTTTACAGTTCAAGAAATGAAGATTTCTTTGGTTTCATTGCTTTTTTTTAGGGAAATAGCATGTTGTGATCACAGCTGTTGGGTAGCTCTTGAATCTCAAAATTCATAGTGTCTCCCGAAACTGGTGGTCACTTTGTATTCAGTGCCTTTAGCCATCAGCCTTAGAAGATGCTCTTGGGGGAGCATGGTAGTGCACTGGCTGTTGTGATTGCACCTTGCTGATGATACCTTTACAGGGACTGTGGAGGCAACGGGAAATCTTGCAGCCCTCTTGGGGTATTCATGTGAGTACATTAGACTCACTCAGGGTGTAAAATCTTTGCCTGTTCCTAGTGAATTTGTTTTAAAAACAAGAGAAAGCAGATGGTAGTTGATGTCACCACTGCACAACTGTATGAAATGCCAGTGTAGACATTGGTGAAGTGACTGTTGCATTTTATTTCATCTGCAGGATGTTCAGGCTGATCCATCCGTGACTGAACACTTTCTGTCTCCTTAATGTGCAGCTTGGGAAAATGAATTATCTCTTCCAGAGTCGTTGGGATTTCTTTTTATTCTGCATGCTTAAAAGAAACTTCCAACATATGACAGGAGAAACAGTTAAAAAGGAGAAAGCCTTACCACTAAAGGTGAGCTGGAGGAGTAGCTCAGGTAACCGTAACCTTCTCATTTCCAGATTCAGTCCTCGGTTTATAGGTGATTGTAGAGATGCTAAAAGGTATAGCTTGCTTTGGAAACCTGATCACGATCTTTCCGAGCACACCTCAGCCATTCAGGATGTTCGATGGCATGTGAAACAGATGACTTGCTTCATTTCACTTCCCTTTGGCTCTGCACTCCTGCAGTCAGGAGGATAATCTAACTGCTTCTCGCGCTAATTGCAGTTTCTTTAACCCATGCGTGTGCGTGACGTCAATGAGCTGTTTACATAGTGATTTTACTAACAGCAGTCTCAGTTTTAATGAAGAGGGCAGCAGATCCTTTACTGAGGTTGTGAAGTCTGTTTTACTGGTATTATTTACAAGTAACCTATGTAAATACGTATAATGAGAGAGATCTCATGAACTGCTGCTGTGTTTGTTAAATGCCAGTTTGCTCTTTGCCCTGGTGTAGGGTTAGAGATCCTGTGCTCTGTTGTGATAACTTTCTCCTGGTTGAAACTGTAATCATTTCTATTCTTGTCTGTTTTTAGATGATGGATAGACCCTCTGATGGGCACTAAAGCACACATGTGCAGAGTGAACTCTGATGGCAGGTACTGGTACCCAGTCCTGGTGGTCTGACAGCTCTGGGGAAGGCTCAGGTGCCGTGTGTCTCTTGGCCGTGGTTTTCTCTGTTCTCAGTTTATTCATTTCAGTACTGATAGAAATGTTTGTCTTTATAGCATATCCAAGAGCTGTGCTGCAACTGAGAAGGTAAGTTCAGAGGTGGAGGGCAAGGAGTGAGTCGACAAGCAAGGCCTCAATATCTCATTTGTTCTGCTTTTTCTCTGATCTAATCCTTAAGGTTTTATGGGCAGATGTTGGGTTGATCAGCTGGGTGCAGAAAACATTGCCCCGTGAAGAAACAGAGCATGGTTTTAGCATGGGGAGGGGGAAGAGACCAATTTGAGAACTATTTAATTTATTTATTTATTTACTGCTTCCTGAAGTGCTTTTTTGTTTGATACATCAGGGGCTGTATCTCGGTCACCAGTCTGTTCAGTGAGGTTCTGTTCATTCTCCCAGTTGAGAATTAGTGTCTGTGTAGTACCTGGTGTCTGACACCACTGCTCCTGCTCATTTATTTCTCTGCTATGAGTTCTGCTCTCTGAGGAGGAACTGCTGGCTGCTATTAGCTGTGCTTTAAAGAGAAGAATTCCTGGTTTTGGCCAGGTTTAGGTTGTGATTGCTGCAGAGCCTTAGGAAAGCATTAGCCAATGGATGTCTCGGTTCTCTGATTTGGGTTATAAAGGGCTTGCCAGGTATTTAAGTCTCTGGATTTCTTCGTTAGGTAACCAAGCAAATAGTCTTAGATATGCTTTGCTCAGCAGAACCATGGGTAGACAACAAGGATGGATTGTTTGTAGGGAAGAATGTAGCACGATGATCTTTGAGGTCTTTCCAACCGTGGTGATTCTGTGTAAGAACTTGAAATCTAGATTACATTGAATAAATAAAACCTTAGGAGATACAGTATCTTAATGCCACAGCGTGGAAGAATGATGTAGAAACTCTCAAATGTGAGTCTTATTTGAACTGTTGTTAAAACTGTGTGTACAACTTGTGCTTTTGCAGGCAGTGTAACCACAGCCCGGAATAGCTGTCGTCTGGAGGAGCCCCGGCCTCTGCCTGCTGTGGCAAGTGACCCGGCCAGCGCCGGACCCGTGTTAGCGGTTCAGGTGGGTGTGCAAGTGTACCTGCACGTGTGTATTGCACGTGTAACATACATGTATGTTATCGCTTGTTCTGTGCAGTGCACCAGAAAACTGCACGTGCCTCATAGAATTTGTTTCCTACCTGGTCCTCTTGTAATGTCCTTTTTTTTGAATAAACGTTTTTAAAACCATAGCTTTGTGGCTGTTTCCCAAGGGTCTGAGTGTTCTCGTCTTGCTTGTCGTCACTGATGTATTCTTTGGATCACGCAGGGAGTGGGAGAAGAGAACTCCAAAATCACTTCCTCTGGGTGGGAATTTTATTCTAAGCTGCCAGGTCAAAACACAGGACCATTTCTGATGGCTTCTCTGGTTTGGGTATTTTATTTGGAGTGTCCTGATGCTTCATATCAGACAGAAAAACATTTTAAGCAAGCTTGAAGAGACTTCTCATAAAGCAAAAGTAGTTGTGAATATTTGTTTGGAGAATGATGATGAAACAAACTGGAAGTTGTGATCTTGGGCTTTTATTCCTGTGAAAGGCCAAGTCCTGTGGGAAGCTTCATCCATATCGAGTTAGGGGTCACCTCCTGTTGATGTGAACACCAAAGGGTTTGGCTTCGTTGTGGCTTGCTAGTTTTTGTTTCAAAGGAAGACTAAGAGAGAATAAAGCACTTAGTGGTCTTCAGGGTGCAGTACCTCACTCTGTCTGCAGTTCTCCCTGTGATTGCTCGCAGGGAGCGGTGCTGTGCCCCTGCATCCATCCCTTTGCAGGGGGTGAGGGTTTGTGTGTGCGCGTGTGTGCATTTACTTACCAATCCCTTTCCTCTAGAAATGCTCTGGCATGCCATCTGCTTTTGGCTTTTCCATTTCAGCTCTGCAGACGTTACCAGAATCACTCAAAGACACTCTTTTTTCCCATGCTTAATCCTTTTTACGTGCAATGCTGTAGCAGTCTCGCTGAACAGCAGGAACAGTTCCTGAAACAGCTACTACCACAGTGCAAATTCAGGAGCTGGCATGAGACTGTTCTGGGGACTTGGCCAGGAAAGCAAGAGCTGGCCAAGAGTTAATCCTAGAACAAATACGGCAAATAATAAAAAAGCCCCAAAACAACAACAACAAAAAAACCCCAAAACATAAAACCACAAAGAGACAACCAACCAAAAAACCCAACCCCCCCACCTTAAAAACTCTTTTTAATGTGTTTTTTTTATTTTAACTCAACTCTAACCATCCAACCCACCCTTCTCAAGTACCTTGGTGTGGCACAGGGTGCAGCAGTAGTGCTGTGTGTGCAGTCCCCTGGAAACTGGAGATACCTGTTGAAATATTGGGCAGTTTTGCCGCTGCTCTTCAGCTTTGTGTGCAGCTGGTGGCTCAGCCCCTGCTCTGGGCCACTGTTTTAACCTCTATCCTTGTGAAGCCAAACACTGAAAGTACTTTTTTGTTTTTCTAACTCAGGAAAAGGTCATGGTAAAAAGGCCATAGTATATTTAAAGGTCCTTGAGGTAGGAAGTAATCCTTTTTGTGAATTAATCATTTTTGGAAACTTCTTGCTCCTAGTGTGCAAATTATTTTGAAAGTGGTAACAACCCATTAGAGTAAGAATTCATTAGACTTGACATAGTGAAAGTAAATAGGATCCTTTCAGGGGGTACTGGACAGGCTTTAAGGTGTATGGCAGTAGTTTAATAAAAAATAAATCCTAATAAAATAAAAATAATCCCTCCCTTGACAATTCAACTTCTATCAGCTGTAGCCAGAGCCAACCCTGCTGTGCAGCTCTCACACTTTAAAGAGTGACAGGTTTGGGGCTCCTGCTGTAATTCTTTACAGGTCCTTTTATTTCCACCTGATGGATTTCAGAGCAAATGCAGAGGTTTTTTCATATTTGAACTGCACAAATGCCTTCCTGAAGTGCACACAGGTGAGGACAGTTGAATGAGAGATGTGCTTGAAGAAGGGACCACTTGCTACGTGCTCCCTTTCCAGAAACTCTCATTGACACTGCAAAGGTCGAACCCTTCCCTTTAAAGGTCTGAGAAAACAAAGGTCAATACCTGAATTTTCAGAAAAGACAAAAAATTTGTCAATGCACTAAATTGTGCAAAAGAGGGGGGAAATCTTGCTGTTGTTGGCTGATGGGGTGCAGGCAGCCTCTTCTGCCAGGGGCTGCCCCGAGAGAGACGGGGCAGCGATGGGGGCAGGAGCTGCCTCTTTTGCCAGTGTAATTTCAGAGCAGCAGCAACCTTGATAATTTTGTGGGATTTTTTTGTTCCTGGGCCTGCCCTTCGTCTGGGCGGGGCTTTGGAATGGATTGGGACAATTCCTCGGTATAGATGATAGATTCATAGAATAGTTTCAGCTGGAAGAGACCTTCAAGATCATCCAGTCCAACCTCACTCCCAGCCCTATCAAACCCACTGAACCCTGTCCCTGAGCACAACATCTACCCAGCTCTTAAACCCCTCCAGGGATGGGGACTCCACCAGCTCCCTGGGCAGCCCATTCCAATGCCTGACAGCCCTTTCTGGAAAGAAATGCTCCTGAGATCCAGCCTGAACCTCCCCTGGGTCATCTTCAGGCCATCTCCTCTTGTTCTGTCCCTTGTCCCCAGGGAGAATAGCCCAACTCCCGTTGTTCCCAGCGCTTTCTCCTGTTCTGCCAAGTTAACTCCACTGACCAGGCTCTGTGAACTGGTGCTGCCAGGGGCCTGCATCCCTGGGAGTCGTTCATGTTGCTGCTGTTGGCTCTGTGTGGGTGTGGAAGCTGGGCTTGGAGATCAAATCTCTTCTGAGCATCTCTGACAAAGAGCTTGTGCTACTGCTGCGGTCTGGTGGTGGTACAAGAGAGCTAGTGCAGAGTTAACTGCCGTGGAGGGCTTGGGGGAACCCGAGTTGCCTGGAACTGCCTTAAAAGGGTGAGCTGTAGGAAAGTAGGTGATAATTTTTCTCGTGTCTGTAGCATCATGAGCTGTCAGTTGTGACCTAGTTTAAATGTGGGCCCTGTGGTGACTCCCCCTGGTGCCAAAATTCATCTTCTTTCTGCTTTAGACTTCGCTGTTTCCACTTCTTGATTTCTGATGCTTTTCTCTGTGCTTTCTCCACTACACAGCTTCCTTTTGCTTTGGCGTGAAATTCTTTCCTAAGCCCAATAAATGGATTTCTTAGTGCCTTTAAAAAAAAGAGAAAAGTTCCTAGCATGTCTTTGATCACAACCTCCCCAGAGCTACAGAACTCTTCGGAGTTTAGCTGCAGCTGCCCTCATCCCCTTGGGCTGTCTCTGAAAGACTGTGTGTGTCTGAAGATGCTGAACTACAACTGTGAGGCTTGTGGATGTTCAGAGATCAACAGGATTGGGCCCAAGGACCTGACACGGGGAGGGCAGATGCAGCACAGGAGCTCCGGGGCTGCCTTTCCTGGCTGAGGAAGGCTTTCTGAGTTTTGGGGCATGGTGGGCACTTTAAATGCAAAGTCAACCTCAGAGCAGCATAGGCACACTCGAGGCAGGGAAGGTACTGGGTCCTTGTCTGCTTTCCAGGCCTGGACCTGCCCTGCTGTCACATGGAGTCCGTGCCACCTACTGCCGGCTCTCCCCGTCCGTAGGCAGAGGTCCTGGAAAGTTGCTCGGGTTGTGTTGTGCTTGTGCCCTTACCAGACCCTGGGAGGACCTTGTGCCCTGGGAGGACCTCCCCCTCTCCGTGCAGACGCTCAGAGAGTGGGGCAGAGATGATTTCTGTCCCCAGGAAGCCTTTGCATCAGCAAAGAAGCAGCGTTGCTGGGCTGTCATGGTTGCACTGGGGCAGTGCTGGGTTTGAAGTAAGACTTTCAATTTTTGCCTCTGGTGTGATCAATCGAAAGAAAAACAATGGAGAACAGAAATTCCTTTCTGCTCCAGAGAGAGCAGCGCTTGGCTGGCTGTCCCCAGACACGCTGGGTTCGAGGCGCCTGCCTTGGTGCCTCAGAGCTGCTCTCGGCCTCGGCCTCGGCCTCAGCCTCAGCCTGCCCTGCCTGCCGAGGCGCAGCGGGGCCAGGACAGCTTCGGTGCCAGGGCAGAGGCGCCTGCCTGGGGGCAGCAGCGACAGCTTTAAGCCCTTAGCAAACCCAGGCAGCCTTAATTGCCAGGTGGCCTGCAGAGAGGTGCTAGCAATACTTATGCAACCAGCATGTCCCACTCTCTGCACCTTTTCTTAACATCGTGTTCTACCAGATCAGAAGTTGGAAATACCTGTTAACCTGAAACACCAGAGCCTGGCTGAAGGGGCTGGGCCGCGATCCAGCAGCAACCGCCCAGGTCCTCGAAGGGCTGTCAGCGAGATGATGGTGCTGAGCTGGGGGGGCAGCAAGATACGAGGCCTGCATTGTGTCTTGGGAGGAGCATCAGGCTGGACGTAAGCGATGTAGGGAGTTGCTCTACTCGAGGCTTGAAGTTGGGGAAGAGATCTACAAAGGTACACCCTGACCATCAGGAAAGGGCTCTCGTGCAGAGTGGGATGAAAACCTGCTGCCATCTGAAAAAAAATACTTATTAACACCTTTTTTAACTCTGCCCTTCACCACCACCCCCTCCCCCCCTTTTTTTTTGACACTTGGGGCCATATGAGTGATGCTTTTCAGCCAGCCTTCCTCTGTCTGAAACCTGTGGTCTTTGTAGGTCATTGGAAAGCAAATGTGAGGAATGATGCAGGTGTGATGTCTCTTTCCCAAAGTGGTAACTGAGCAGCAAATGGGATGGCTTTTAAAAGAACCTAAAAACCTTAAAACCCTAGCGTCCAAAAGTTAACCTCTTTGGTTATAAATAAGGGCTGTTGTAATGTCCCTGCCCACAGTGGTTTTGTTTTCACTGCACCAATGATGGGGCAAAAGATGGCTGAGAAATACTGGCTAGCAATGTCCCCAGCTCCAGCATTAGACATCCCTTCTGCCTGAGGAAGAGAATGAACAATCTTCTTCACTTCCCTTTGGCCCCTGCAGTCTCTCTCGACCCAGGTCCATGAGACCACTGTGGTCTCCTGGTCAGCTCCTGTAACTGAGTTCCGTGCGTTTCTTCCAGGATGGTCCAGGAGGCGTTTGATCACTGATAAAGTGCTTTGAAGTGGTTCCTTAAAATGCAAACAATGCAATAAAATCAGTCAGGTCTGTTCTGCCCAGCATTGTGCCTTGAAGAGCTGACGCTCCAGGTAATAGAAGTCCACTACTCTGTATGTAAATGCAGCAGTACAGGTTAGAAGGTGACCTGTTAGAGAGTAGCTCCGTGGAAAGGACCTGGGAGTTCTGAGAGACAAGTTATCCACGAGACAGTAATGTGCCCTTGTGGCCAGGAAGGCCAGTGGTCTCCTGGGGTGCATTAAGAAGAGTGTGTCCAGCAGATCAAGGAAGGTTCTCCTCCCCCTCTCCTTCCCCTAGTGAGACCTCACCTGGAGTATCGCGTCCAGTTCTGGGCTCCCCAGTTCAAGAGTGACAGAGATCTACTTGAGAGAGTCCAACAGAGGCTACGATGATGATGAAGGGGCTGGAACACCTGCCTTATGAGGAAAGGCTGAGAGACCTGGGGCTTTTTAGTCTGGAGAGTAGAAGCCTGAGAGGGGATCTAATTCACACCTATAGATACATAAGGGCTGGGTGTCAAGAAGGCAGGGACAACCTCTTTTCACTTCTGCCTTATGATAGGATGAGGGGCAATGGATTCAAGTGCAGGAAGTTCTACCTCAACATGAGGAAGAACATCTTTACTGGAAGAGTTGTAGAGCACTGGAACAGACTCCTCAGAGAGGCTGTGGTCTCCTGCTCTGGAGACTTTCAAGACTGGATGCATTTCTGAGTGGTCTGCTCTAGTTTTGTCCTGCTCTGGCAGGGGGCTTGGTCCCTTCCAACCCCTACCGTTCTGTGACTCGGTATGATGGATGGAGGAGGCTATGGATGCGAGCTGCTGCCTGACGGTGTGTCCAGTGCTCCACGCTAAACACAGGGATGCAAATGGACATGCTGGGCTCGGTGCTTAAGCAGTAGTGGAGTGGAGGCTCTTCAGCTTGGCCTCATACAGGCCAGGAACTCTGCAGATGGACAAGAAAGGAGCAACTGTAAAAGTAGCCTCTTGAAGTGCCCTCGTAGGAAGTTTCAAAGCTTGTGAACTGGAGTCCACATGTAAATTTGAAAATGACTCTTTAATCTCAAATGACAGAAGATAGAAATTTGGGAGCCGAAGGTGCTGTCCTACCCTGGTGTTGCATGAAGCCCTGCCTGGGGCTTTGCGAGGGGGAAAATGCAGTCATGGTGCTTAGGTAAGGTTATAGTCATTACAGTGACTATCATGAAATGACAATTTCATATAGAAACTTTATAGTCAAAGGCAGTGGGAGACCTGTCCAGCAGCTTCTTCAGGTGCATCTGGTGTCTGTAGGAGGAGGGAGAGGTTTGAAGGGGAGAGCTGGACCACAGGAAGGAGCAACACTTTGGAAATAAGTCATCCTGCAGAGGAGAGATCTCGTTCTGCTGACACTTAACAAGGTCATTAATGAGACTTTTGAATTGAAGAATGGAGAAAAAATGTGAGGGAAGTTCTGCATTCACTTTAAAGGGGAGAACTAGGGATGGCAGAAGGAAGTGTGGTATGTGACCAAGTTTTCTGACCATAATGTGGTGATAAGAACCAGGCTGAAGGGCTTGAAGATCTCTGTAACAAAACCAAGGATGAAGTTGTGGCTGACATGGGAGACCCAGCCATCACTTGCTGTGCAAGACCCTGGTGCTGGTGGTGAGACCCCAGAGCTACACAAGGGATGCCATGCAGACAGCAGCTTGATGCTTGGGAATGGCTGCTGGGTGGGATAAGTTGGGTGTTTCTTTTTCTCTCTCCACCAACTTTTGTGTCTGGATAAGGGTCATGGGGCCAGCAGTATGCAAAGGGAGAGAAAGGAGGGGCTTGTTGGTATCTTCAGTCCTTAAGAAATGCTGTCCTCTCTTGCTCTTTCTGCACAAGGTGGATGTGCTGCTGTGATTTGCTGTCACAGGCTCTGATCCTTCCTCATTTTCAAGCTTAGCAGTCAGGGGTTGTACATTGTTCACAAAGGTTTTTGCTTTTTCTCTTGCAAATGATTTCTGGTTTTATTGTCGTTTGTTTTTTCCTAGGTGGGCAATTCAGTTGTGGGCAAGAAAATGTTGGATGTAGCTGAAGTGTGGAACCGAGGAAAGATTGCAGGGAGGCAGCTTTGCACTGTGGAAAAGATAATTTAAAAGTCTTGTTATATGTGTTACTGAATTAACCTGGGGTTCCCAGCGGAGCGGCATGCCAAGCAGGGAGGGCTGTCCCCCGGGGGACAGATGGGCACTGCCACGCTGCTGGAGCGAGGCGCAGGCTGGGCCCGTCCTGCCTTTTAGCCGAGGTGGAGGGGCAGGGGCTGCAGTGAGGTGTTGGAGTTTGCCCCGTGCAGCCCCTCGCGCACGGGCACTGTGCGTGTTCTCCACTGCACTCCCCCAGGATGCTGTTCCTTCTCCCCTGCACCGAGCTGCACAAAGCTAAGAGCAGGGGGGGGAGATCCTCCAGGTGCCTGCCCATCCTCAGCTGGTGGCCTCTTTCAAAGTCTAGGTAGTTCCCAGGCAGAATCACCACTATGGGTTGTCTTTGTGCTTGCAGAGGTGGCAGCCACGTGCGATTGGTGCACATTATCTCCCGAAGACAAAGGCAACAGTGGAGAAAGGGATCAGCATTGGATCTGGGTTGGTGCTGGTTTCTTTGGCTGGTGCTGGGTAGTGGGCCCCAAGGGAAGGAAAGAGGTTAGGATTATTGAGGAATAACATTTTCATCCTTATTCATCATAAAGAAGCTAAACTGGATAGGAGCCATTTCTTTTCCCTATGCACTGAGGTGGATAGCCCCTGGCCTTGTGGAGATGCACCTGGTGGGATCGGTGTGAAGTACCTTTCCTTCTGTGGCCCTGCTTGGGTTTACTCCTAGATCATTCTTCCTGTAATTCTTCAATAGCTTGAAGTTAGCTACGCACCGGGCAGGTTTGTTGTTATTTATTGCACTCGGTGTAAAAAGATCATTGTTGGAGTAACCTCCATAATTATCTGGAAGCTAATAATTGGTAACATCCAAATGCTGGTAGCAGAGTAAATGCCTGTGCAGAGAGGTGGCTGTGTGCTTGTGGGTGTGTGGTGGTCTGCCTGGCCTGGTTGGCTGCCTGCTGAAGGATGCCTCCTGGTCTTCAACTTCGGTGAGCTCCCATTATCCCCTTTGTGATACCACAGCTGCGTGGCATCTCCTCTCTCTGAGTATTGTCTGCTGTGATGATCTGTCTTCTTATCTGTCTGGCATGGCTGCCATAATTGCCACCCATGTTTAAGTTCTTCCACCCAGATCCCTCCTACACCCAAACTTGCAGTGCCTTCAAGGGAGAAGGTCTTCACGGTGAAATTCTGTGAAAACAGAATCACAGCATGGTAGGGGTTGGAAAGGACCTCGAAAGATCATCGAGTCCAACCCCCCTGCCAGAGAAGGATCCCCTAGAGCAGGTCACACAGGAACAGACCCAGGTGGGTTTGGAACCTCTCCAGAGAAGGAGACTCCACAACCTCTCTGGGCAGCCTGGGCCAGGCTCTGTTACCCTCACCGTGAAGAAGTTTTTCCTTATGTTTCTGTGGAACCTCTTATGCTCCAGCTTCCACCCTTGTCAGGTCATTGGACATCACTGAGCAGAGCCTGGCTCCAGCCTCCTGACACTCACCCTTTATGTATTCTAAACATTAATGAGGTCAAAGCCTGCAATCCCTGTGCCCTGGCTCCCTTGACTGGGACCCTTCAGCCTCTGCTTCCCATCTGCAGCTTAGGGGTTCTCCGTATGTTCTCCATACAAACAGGAGCTTCCTCGGGGTGGGGGGGGGAGGAGAAAGTGTCTCAAACCAGACTGGAAATCCTGAGGCCTCTCAAGTGCATTAAAATACTTTGGGGGTCATGATTTCAATGGGAAATTGCCTCCTGTGTGCCTCGGGCATCCCGTGTGCCTGTGCCCCGGGGGCTGATCCCCGGGCACTGTGCAGGGCTTGCCGCTGGGCTCCCTGGGGAGATCCACAGCAGCGAACCCGGGCTGGGGCCAGGGCTCTGGTTTCCTCCTGTATTGCCCATTAGCAAAAAGCAAAGGTCTTTTCCTGGAGGGTGGGCTGGGATGGGCCCTGGTCACTGCAGGCAGAGCAGAGTGTGGCCGCTATAGACACAGGGGTATTCTGTCCATACAGAGACATGCTCATGCTAAACCCAGAAAGTCTCCTGTTCCGGGCAAAGCCCAGCCCAGTGGCTGTGCATGTAGAACTGGTCAAGCCAGGCCCTGCAGGCACGGACTCCCTTTACATCCCCCGTTGAGCCATGTTGTACTTTTTCATGACTGGGTGGGCTGGATGGATGCTTTGGATGTCCTCGCATTTGCTTCCACTCTCCTGCCTTTCTGTGGCAGAGGAGCTCGTCCTCTGTGCCGTCCTTAGGCCTTTGGTCAGCAGCCCTGGAGGCAGGAGAGTTAAGATGCAACCAGCCCTTGAAGCTTTTGGTGGCCATCAGGCTATGTGATGCTTCCTGCAAGAGCCCCTGAGTCCTCCCAGCTTATGGCAGTTGTTGCACTTGCCTGTTCCTCTTTGGGTGGGTTGTGGCCTTCAGCACAACAGGGAACTGCTTGGGAGAGTCCAGCACAGAGACACAAAAACGGTAAAGGGAGTGGAGCATCTTCCTGACAAGGAAAGGCTGAGGGAGCTGGGGCTCTAGCTTGGAGGAGACTGAGGGGTGACCTCATTAATGTTTATAAAGATGTAAAGGGTGAGTGTCAGGAGGATGGGGCCAGGCTCTGCTCTGTGACGTCCAATGATAGGACAAGGGGCAATGGGTGCAAGCTGGAGCAGAGGAGGTTCCATATAAATATGAGAAAAAAACTTCTTCACGGTGAGGGTAACAGAGCCTGGCCCAGGCTTCCCAGAGAGGTTGTGGAGTCTCCTTCTCTGGAGAGGTTCCAAACCCACCTGGGTCTGTTCCTGTGTGACCTGCTCTAGGGGATCCTTCTCTGGCAGGGGGGTTGGACTCGATGATCTTTCGAGGTCCCTTCCAACCCCTACCATGCTGTGATTCTGTGATGGAGCAACTAGCTGCAGAGTTTTGCTCAGTTACTCATTTCTGAAGGTTCATAGTAAACGAACATCTGTGGTGAGACAGACCACAGCTTGGCTGCAGATGGCTGGTCAGTGTTCATTGCAGGCACAACAACTTGCGTTTTTGCTTTTTAGTATCAGATTTTCTTTTTTTTAATTGTACAGGAAAGCTGTAAAATAAAATATGGGCTTTGTTCATGTTCACGCTTTGTCTCTTAGGTTTGCTCCATGCAGGATGGTTTGGGGTGAATTAAAGTCCAAAGTTGGTTGTAGATGAAGTTCCTGATGCATTGTAGCTTTAGAATCATAGAGTGGTAGTGGTTGGAAAGGAGCTCTGGAGATCATCAAGTCCAACCCCCCTGCCAGAGCAGGGTCACCCAGGGCAGCCCACACAGGAACAGATCCAGGGGGGTTTTGAATCTCTCCAGAGAAGGAGACTCCACAGCCTCCCTGGGCAGCCTGGGCCAGGCTCTGTCACCCTAACAGTGAAGTTTTCCTCATGCTGAGGTGGAACTTCTAAAATATTTTCTATGTAGTCCTGATATTCTGATAAAATTCTGTAGTGTAGCATCCTGAGGAGAGTGGTACAGAGGAGCCTGCATAACAGAGAGGAGAAATCCGATGATTTTGAGGTGTACAGGAATAGCAGTAGGACAAATACAAATGTGAGCGAAAGTGAAAGGTGGTCCCTTTGGGGGAGATTTTGCACTGTCCTCAGTCTGGGATGTGATGCCTTACAAAGAGTCTCTTCTGAAAACGATTATAAACCAGCATTGCCCACAAGGTTCCTGCTGCAGCCATCCCCTTACAGGCATGTCTGCCTCTTTCTGCTGTTCATGGACACCCTCGGAACCCTAACGAGTACCCCACAGGAAGGTTTGGGTGGTGGATATTGCTTGAATCAGCAGCAGTAGAAGGAAGGCTCTGTTTGAGCAGTACGTGCACTGGGAGCAAACGGTGACCGTGCTGAAGGGGGTACCTGAGTCGCACAGAAGAGCTGAGGAAGCCTTTCCCTTGCAGCCATTGCACTGCCGTGTGCTCATCTCGAGATGAAAGTTGGTAACCTGAAGAAAAGGGCTGGGAATTGATGTGGGAAGCAAGAATCAGCAGTATCAGCTGCAGATAAAACATGAAGATTTCATTCCCTGTCCTGTAGCTGCAGTGTGCCCTGGGGAGCATTCTTGGGCAAGGGAAACTCCTTCTTGGACAACTTGGGTCATCTTGTCACCTCTCCCTAATGCTGTGCCAGGGAGAGCTCGTTGCTTCTCCTCGGTCATTGCTCTGGCCGTTGTGTTCAGAAGACTCTGGGCTGACTTTCTGGTTTAAGCAGGAGTCTGTCTCTTACCAGGATGGGGATGTGGGGCTCACAGCTCTCTGCAGAGAACTGTCCCCAGGCACTGTGTCCCAGCTGGTAAGCTCTGGTTGGGTTTGGAGAGCCCCGTGCTCTGCACCCTGGTGATTCCCACAGGGCCATGGGAATTCTCAGCTCTGGTGCACGCAGGGGTGTGATGGGAGGAGAGAGAGTGAGCTTCTATTGTGGAGACCTCCCAGTGCTGGGCTGGGAGGTGCCCTGAAGCCAGGCGTCAGCATAGCACAGGGTTCTGCTGCATCCAGAGAGAGGGGCTGCCGATGGAAGTTGCACTCAGATCCACATGAAGTACAAGCAGGATAAGGACACAAGGGAGGGCCAGGATTCTGTGTGCAGGACTGGGGTGAATAAGACATGAGCAGGCCCCGGGTGCCCCTCTAAGACGCAGGCAGTGGCAGGGCTGTTAGCACAGCCCGGGAGCTGGGGCTGACGGTGGCCTGTGCCCTCTGTGGCACACGGGGTTTGGGATTGGCTTTGTTCTGCCAGTCTGGGTGGGCAGCAGGAGGACTCTTTATCATCTCTTACCAAGGCATTTAAACCGCTAATGTTCATCCCAGGCAAGTGCTTGTACGTCTCCCCGGTGTGTTTGGTGTTGCTGTGCTGACTCCCACTAACCGTTGCACTGAGAGCTGGCAGATAAAGGGAGATAAAGGCACTGGGGCAGCAGCAGTAGCTGTAGTTTCCTGCGCTGGAGGAATGAAAGGATGGCTGCAGAGAGGAAATCTGCTGCTTATGCTGCAAAAGTTGTCAGATCTGCTTCACACAGAAATAAGTGCGAGGGATCAGAAAACTGAGGACAGAGTTTATGCAGCTGTAGTTCAAAGGCAGCTGTTGGTGTTTTGTAAAAGTTAATTAATTTAGGAGCAGGTGCCCATGTGGCAGCCAGGGGGATGCAGGCAGCCAGGTGAGGCAGAATCTTGCGTTGCAGCAGCTGTGATGCTTCATATTTAATGTCCAGTAGCTCTGCAAGCAGCTCACTCTTTCTTGCGGATCCCAGAAGGAAAGAGCTGACAGCCTAGTTTTAAACAAGGACGCTAAAAAGCACATTACAGCAGAAACCTGGTGTGAGGACGTCCCTCTGATGCTGGGATGCACAGCATACAACAGAGATCTCCAGCGTCAGCGGGGGAGTGGTACCACATGTTAAGGGAGTGGGGGAGCCACAGTACTTAATGAATTGGCTCAACAAGTGCCATGGGACCGTTTAGAAATGAGGTTACAGGCCTGAAAGCTAAAGGAGCAGTGTTAGAACTGGCTCAGGACACAGAGGGACATGGGGAAGGCTGAAAGCAGTAAAAGGGGTAGCAAGGGAGACTTCGATTACCCCAGAAGGGACTGGGTGTGATGCTGAAGCTGGATTTGGGGCTACCATGCACAACTGCATTGTGGAGCAGAAAGTGGGGAACCCACAAAGAGAAGAGAGTTTTGAGGTGGCCCAGCAGTGCACAGGACTCAATTCACCTGGCTTTAACATGGTATGTGTGCAGGGGCAGTAACAGAACAAAAGTTGGCAGCAGTAGTGTTTGATGAAAAAATCAAGATGAAAAATCCTGTTAAAAATGTGACAAAAGAACAAGCCAAAGGGTAAAATACTTGCAGAAGGTTGAAGCCTGTTTGAAGATAACACAGTGTGAGGTTTATATCTCTTCTTATGAAGGTCATCATGACTATTCTGCAAGGCTAGAAAACTCCTGGAAGTGAGAAGCCATTTGTGGAAAAAAAAAATGATCCTGATTTTACCCAGACAGCAGTGGGGTCTGAACTAGAGTCAAATATTAGAAACTATTAGAATAACACTTGAATACCAGAGATGTTTGTGTAAATCCTTAGTCTGCATCGTGATGCTGTCTGCAGCTCACCTGTCTGCTTCTAGAAGCTGAACTAGCCCTGGGAGGACTTCAGAAAAGGGCAGCCAAGACAGCAGAAGTCATGGAACAGCTTCTGGAAGAGAACTGAGTAGATAAGGACAGCTTGAACTGCAGGGAAGGTGCCTGAGGAGTGTGTGAAAGGTAATACCAGGTGGATTGGAGGGCTCAGATCTCCTGTTACCTCTTTGAGAATAAGAGTTAGGGACATCAGAAGAAACTGGTGGATGCAAACCAAACCACAACTCATCCTTCTCCCCTTGGCACCCCATGAAGCACATAGACATAGTTATGTGCGGTAATACCTAAGTTAAGGGCTTACAAGTTCTCGGCAGTACCTGGAGCATGAGCTGTGAGGACAGTCTCTGCTGCCTCCTCTTGTAGCTGATGGAGGAGGTCAAGGCAACATCTGAGATGTAGGTCTTCCAAAATAGCCTGTGTGTTGGGGAAGATTGCCTTGGAGAGCAAGTGGATCATGATCTTCTCTTTGATCAGTGGTCTACTGCCCAGCACACAGCAGAACATAATGCCTGGACATACAGTAAGGAATGGAAGCTTCTTCCTCAGGAGAGTGCAGCTCTGGGCCAGGTCACCAGAGAGGTGGAGCATGTCCATCCTCCAGCAAGAGCTTGACAGACAAAATCACAGCCAATCCAATCTATTTTTAGGGATGGTCCTGCTACACATGGGAGGCTGGAATGGAGAACTTCCAGGGGTTCCCACTATAGCACTGCTAGGATTCTGTGACCTGCCTGTTTCGGTAAGACATGGTCTCACGGGGCTGGTGAGAAGGAGAATGGAGGGCTCAGCTGACCCAGGCTAGCGAAGCTCCTTGGGCAGTGAGAGATGAGTTGTCTAAGTGATCTCAGGCTGTTTCCTGCCAGCTGTGCATCAGCCCAGGTAGGACCATCCCTGGATGCATCCTGCAGTACCAGGCTCACTTCTGCAAGTGGTCCAAGGCTTGTTATTGCTAGACTGCAGAGATGAGTCTGTGTTGTGTGAACCTGCTTCTTACCCAGAGGATACTCCAACTCTCACGTTCTGGTCTCTCAAGCAGGAGCTTTAACTGGATTTTTTCCACCATGTCTCTCCATCCTAGATGTCTCTAGAGCCATAGGAAGTTGGTTCAGAACTGACAACTTCAATAACTCAAAGTGTATTGTATCCACACCAGGTTAAATAATGCAGCATATGGCCAGCATGGAAGTTAATTTTTAAAAGGTTTGAATTATGCACTAGTTCCTGATTGCTTTCTCATCTGTGACATATCCTCCAGCCCTCTTCCTCTCTATGTTACTCAGGTGCTATTGTTTTATGGGGATTTCTTGGAGATGCTGGTACTTTCACGCTTTCCCCCCGTGTAAATAATAATTGTTCATTTCTTTCTGCACTAAAAATAAGATCATTCCATAATTTTTCAACCAAGCCCACAAAATGTCTTGCTTTCTTATGAGGGAAGTCATTGAGTTAAATAATTGATGAAGGCAACATTATTTCTGTTAGAAAGCACCATGTCATTTCCATGTCTGTGTTGTTTAGGAGTTTTATGGGGTTTCATCCACAGTTTTCAGTGCTGACCTGAAGCCCAGGAACTGCCACGTGCAGAGCAACACAGGAGAGACAGGAGGAGGGAGTGCCCTCTCCGTGCACAGTGGTGGCTGGAGAGCACAGGCTGTGCCCAGGGACCCGCATGGGGCCAGCCAAGAGCTCGTTGGTAAGGCTCAGAGGATGGACTAATGCAGAGAACCATTGCCTGACCAAGGAGAGGAAGCAAAGGAAACCTTTTGATTGGAAAAAGCCTCACAAGAGCAGGTCCTGGGGCTCGTCAGAACCTCAACTACGCTGATGGCAGTGGGGCTGGGTGCAAGCAATCCAGGAGACAATCTCTTTGTGCTGATAATCAAAGAACCAGGAGATACCCTGCCAGATCTGTTACTCAGAAATGGGAAGAGCTGTTTGGGGGTGTGAAAGTGGACATGAGCCTTCGCAACAGCAACACTAAGGTGGTGGAGTTTAATGCCCTGAGAGAAGGGAGCAAGGCAAGTACAGAATTAACAACTGTGGGTATGAGCCGGTTAAGAATGTTCTGCTGCAGTAAGGTCTTCAGCCCCATCTGACTCATCAAGGAAGGATCTGTTCCTAGGGATGAGGTCCTTTTTCTCTTGCTGTCCGTAATTTCTTGTGTCTGTTTGGGAAAGTCTCAGAGTGCAGAGGCACTCTGATGATGCTCAAGTATAACTGGAAATAAGAAGGCCACCTGTTCCAGGCAGGGGTAGGCTCACACATAATGGTGCTCTCAGTAGTCGAGGCACCCCCAGAGGGAACAAATAAAACATTCAGCAGTTGGGCTGCTAAAGGAGGTCACTCTGGCTTTCCACTTGAATGATTTCATGCTGTGAAGTTCAACTGCCTCAGGTGCTGTCTGGCATCTGACCACTTCTGAAATAGGAACAGACACTTCCACTTTGGGGCCTGAATGAAGCATTTACAATGAATCACAGAATGTCAGGGGCTGGAAGGGACCTCGAAAGATCAATGAAAAATGGCGATCTTGGAGAGGTGGTGGAGATGATGAAGAGAGCTCAGTAAAGCTCTGAGTGGGTTAAGCTCTGACAGTTTGTCCAGGGTACATCTGAAGTGTAAAGAGCGCTGGCTCTACTTCCAGTGCTCACCTCCTCATGCCCGTCACTCGGGCTATGCTGGGGGGTCTTTGAGTCCCACAGGCTGCAGATCTAGTGGTGGGCTTGCCCCAGGGTCTACCTCACAAACAACACTGTCTTTGGTGTCCCCACATTGAATCTAAGCCTGCAAAGCTCAATCCCTGCACGCTCCAGATTATAGTCTGCAGGTTGTCAGTGGAGAAGTTGAGAAGGTCAGTGGAGGTTGCATGGCCAATCCAAGGGCTTGTAGGTGAGGGAGGGGACACTGATGGGGAGAAGACCAGGCACCAAATACTGAACCACTCCTACCTAGGCAATATATGAGCACTGGAGTCCAAGGGCCTATCTTTTGTCTAGGGTAGACATTATTGTGCTTCACCACCTTTTCTTCCTGGAGAGAAACTGTGACCAAGGCAGCTGTAACCACCAGGAGGGCAGAATACAAGAGAGCGCATCTAGGAGATGGGGAGGTGAAAAAATCTCTGGGGTGGAATACATGGGTGCATCTATGGTAGAGAAAGAGACACTTGTAGACCCTGCACACCTCCTCCTGACTCAGCATCCCAAAGAGGCCAGAACAGTCTCTGCCCAGGAACATCTGCTTCTTCTGAGTGGGATCCATGGAGGCCTGGGCTAAGGGCTGGGCTGTGGAGGACTGTGCGGTGGGCAACCAAGAACACGGTCTGAGTAGTAAAGACAGTGGGTATATAAACTAAATACCCCAGAAAAAAAGGTGAAAAGTTGACTATGTCTCACAGTCTAGTCCTCCAAGGGGCCATGTGCTGGCTCTCAGGAGCAGGGATATCCAAGTGTGGCCATCAGAGGTGGGAATGGTGGGTCGCAGCTCCTAGAACAGGCTGCAGCCAGGATCACTTGTGAGCTCAGTGGGGTGGACCATGGAGCCCTTCTTTTGATGACTGTCACATGCAGACAAAACAAGGCAGCACAGAAAAGGTTGGCACAGCATAAATGATGCTTGAGGGACGCGTCAGATCTTGTGGGCAGAGTGGGCAGGGATCAGGATGGAGCTGGTGCATGTGACTGGGAGAAGTGCTCAGGGGTGTTCCTCCTGCTTTGGTAACCCAGCTTAGCTCAGGTGCAGTGCTCACAGGTTTGGGTTGAACTCACAGGCAGCTTAAGGTGTATTTAAGCCAAAGATATTTTTCCCTGAAAACCATCAAAAAAGGAAACTTGGAGGGTGGGTCCACACTCATCTCCTGACCAGTGCAGGCCCAGAGGGAGGCAGTGCCCAGCACCCAGCAGTGGCACCCACCACCTTCCAGGCACCACATCAGCCCTGTCCTCTCACACGGCCAGGACGTGTGGTACCCCTGCAAGGCTGTGGTGCTCATGATGCTATGAGCTTATCCTTGTTCTCCTGATGACACTAACGACAGCTGATCTCCCTGCAGCTCTGTTAAGTGAGGTTTAACCCAAACTTACTTCTTTTTCTGTTACTCTTGTTGCCAATATAGGATGAAATCCTATAGGAAGACCAGTGTTGGTTTCTCCTGCTCCTCACATACAGGTCTCTTTGCTTCTGGGATTTTTCTAGGAAACTGAGCACAGCTCTGGGAATGTGATCCTAAGTTAGTTTCCTTTGATAACAGGAGTGTGAAAGTACTAGTGCCTGTCAACTGGATGTGGAGGAAAGTAGTAGGATAGCGAGGGATAACAGGGAATTTGGGATTAGCGATGTATCCCTGGTGCTTGGCAGCGTGGAAGACAGCTCACAGGTTAAAGGGACAATCAACTTTCTGTCCAACATTGTGACTGGGGGGGGGGCTGTTTTGCACTACTGGGGAGAGGTCTGTGATCCAAGTGAAATTGCTTTGCAGATAGGGAAGACTCAGGACCATGGTGAATCAGGGTTTGACATCACCCTGCGTTGCATGTAGAGTTCCTGTCTGTCAAACTGGATTGTCCTTGAAGTCTGTTGCTCCTCTCTGCCTGGCCCCAGCATCAGTGTTGACATCAGGAAACCTGCTGACTCTGGCATGCACATCACTGCAGCAAATGACACAGCTCCCTGGTTGCGTCAGGGCTTTGGCCACCCTTGTTAGACCTTTATCAACCCCATACTGTCCCAGTCCTGACATACACTTAACTTGTGTGTACCTAACAGAGACCCTTGGCGGGCAGGGGAGGCACTGCTGCCCTGCGCTCCTGCACGGGTTGGCTGGCTGAGTGCAGCATGGTTTAATATGGAGGCAGAGAAGAATGAAACAGCAAAGCAGTTACACTAGAAACCGTGCTCCAGGGATGGCAATTTACTCATTTAAAGTGTGAGTCCTTCAGAACATGATGAGCACAGTACAAAAAAGTCTGATAGATGGTATTTGCTCTACTCTTTGCTAAGCAGAAATTCATGGCACAATCCGTTAATCTTTAATTACAAGCAGTAGAATTGTAGAATTTCTCTTGGCTTAGATTGATCAGGTTACTAATATTCTGAGATCATGGTTGTAGGACAAGTTTTTTGATCTTTGCAGCCCTGTCATTTATTGTCCCCAGAAGGTGGGTTGGCACTGGGGGGTGAGCAGGAAGCTGAACCTGGAGGCATGTGTGTGTGATTGCTGAATGGAGGAGAAGCCCCTTCTTGAGCCCGTGATGATCTCCTCAGCTAGCTCAGTCCTCCTTCCCCTGCCAGGTTTTGCTTGAATCAGCAGCCTAGGTGTGACCCCTCGGCTCACCTCTTGTCTTCCCATACAACTCTCCCAAAGCCACTGCAGTGGGTCTGGCTGGGCTGCTTTTCCCCATCCAGCCCTCACGCTGCAGCGCTGGGAGCTGGAGGGTGCTGAGAACACACCCGTGTTATCACTGCCAGCGCTCACACGGCACCAGAGGATGGGGGGCAAGGTCGGGGAGGGGACACAGCCGACCTGAGCTGACCAGTGGGCTATTCCATACCATATGACATCAGCTCAACTATAAAGGGAGAGGGCAGGAGGAGGATGAGGGGACATTCGGCTCTGTCCTCCAAGCGGCTGCTGTGTGTTCCTGGAGCCCTGCTGCCTGGACTTGGCCCAACATCACCTGCAGATGGGAAGTAGAGAATAACATCTGATCTATCATACCCCTTTGCTTTGCGTCTCAGTGCCATGCTGAAGGGGGTTGGGGGGAGTGATAGAAGGGCTTGGTGGGCACCTGGGGCCGTGCCAGGGTCACCCCAGCACAGCCACAAAAGTGGATTTTGCCTGGACTGCTGAGAAGCCTTGAGCTGGCTTTGGCTGGAGGTTATCATGCAATTGTCTTAAAGTCCATTGGGTGATGCAGCCTCGCTGCCTGCACTTTCACTCCTCCAGACATCCTCTGCAGCAGTGCTTATGACCCTGAGGAGAAAAAAAAAAAACCCAAAACCAAACAACTCTTCTGAAAAAAAAAAAAGCTTCATTGCAGACTGGGAAGGGTACATGACCAACAGCACCGTGGAGGGGATGAGGCTGCTTTTAGCCAGAGACTAGCACCACGTGCTGAGAGGTGAATGTCTGTTATTGTCTGGTAGTGAGGATGGTACCATCTTTACTGGAGGAGAAGGAAGAACCTGGTTAATTTGCTACATCTAGCAGGGGTTTGTTTGGCTCCTGCCACATGCTGACCATGCTGCATGTTACAGAAAACACTTCAGCATATTACTCACACCCCTAGCACCTAGGAGGTGGCAGGAATCTCATGCCACTGCTGCACCAGCTCCCTCTCTCTGCAAGGTTAAGGCCTGGACTCCAGCCACGCAGGAACTGGCTGCAGCTGCCATGGCCAGGCCCCTGGCTGAGCTCTGGGGAGGAGACTGTCCCCCCCACGGCCGTGCACAGAGCTGTTACTGCAGTTACCATCGTGCCAGTTGTGGCCGTGCTTACTCTATTCAGCCCCACAAGACTGCAGAGAAATCAACAAGAGAAAGGGAGCAGACTTGAGTTACCTGCTGGGAGGCTGTGGCAGGTGCCTGTGCAATGGCAGATGCCAAAGGATGCTCTCATGACACATGATTGAGTTCTAGCGGGTTCTTCTGCAGGGCTGTTTGGAGCCCAGCAGGACAGTCTTTGCACAGAATCGGTTGCATGCTCATGGTGGGTGTGTCGCTGGAGCTACACGATGGGCCAGCCTGCGCCTTCCAGCTCACATGGCCCCTAGACAGCGGACTGAAGGAAATTCAGAGTGTTTCTGAGGTGCAGTGACTATGTTGGCACCTTGATAGAAAAAAAACCCCAAAGGATCCTGGCAGGGAAAGGAAAGGATGGGGACACAAGTGCAGGGAGGCCAAGTTTTGGTAGGCTGGGGCAGGGAAATTGGATGAAAAAAAAGTCTGAGGACAAGGTTAAGAAGTGCAGGCTTGGGGCAGTAGAAAGGTGTGTGACAAGGTACAACTCCCTGCAGGTCTCTGCAGATCAAGGGGGCTGAGCACAAGCACTGGAGATGTGCAAGAATAGCTGGAGACAGTTGCTCACATCGACCCTGACCAGGGCTCCTCAGATTCTCTGGCACAGACAGTGATGAGACAAAGGGACAGTGAGGGACAGAGGGTTTCCTCCTCGATGCAGGCTGCCTTGTGCTGCCCTTTCTCCTCCACCCAGGGGCTGCATCCACCTTGGCACCTTACCTCTTGCTGCCTGAGACTGTGATCCCCTACTAGCTCTCCAACACCAACAGCCTGTCTTGACTTCATGGCCATGAACTGAGCAGGAAGGTGACATCTCAGTTCTTGCTCCTGCCATCAGTGCTGCAAAGGACAAATGCCACAACCAAGCTTATGAACTCTTCCCCTCCCCAGAGAAGTCTGAACCATGGTGTGGGTTGTCCTTGGACAAGTCAGCCTGTGCAAGTTGGTGAGGCATGCAGCAACATCAGCACTGCCCATCATCTGTGACACCACAGGGCATCTCAAGGCCTGTAAAGATAATTGAGCTTGTCACGTTGAAGCACAGAGTTTACATCACCCACCCGGATAATAAAACCCAGGACAGAATACAACTAATCTGACAAAATGTGTTTTTACATCCTTGATTCTTTCCCCATGGTAGCAATCTTCAGGCTGAAACAGGAGGCTCACGCCATGGTAAGCATCTCCACTCTCAGATGTAACCAGTGTGGGGAAAAATTCCTGTGGGTTTTCCTGGGTTTATGTGCTGCCTTTGCCCTTAAATCACACTCAAATGGACCAAGCAAGGTCTCTGGGCAGTAATCACAGTACTTTAAGAAAGGAGGGATTAAAATGTGCTCTTCTGGGCATCATTGTAAAGTAGCTATTTTCTCTCTGGTGGCTCAGGGAAATCGCAGGTTATGCAAAATTAAGTATAGATTTTTCAGCACTGATGGATTGAAGCAGCAGCTCAGAAGCTGTAAGAGCACAATACTGAAGAAAATTTTCCTTATTTGAAAACAAGATCCAATTCATTATGTTTAAAACTTACACACAAGAAATCTCTGGACGTTATTTATGTGATTCATTTGCATGAAATCTCCTACAATCTAACCAGTTCTCCAGCTGACCTAAGTATCTTCTGAGAAGAGGTGTGTAAGCAGGGCCAGAATTTCTAATGAAAGAACAAGCAGAAAAAGAATTGATTTTTTTCTAAACCTAATCAGGTTTTCTTTTGAACCAGAGTAGTGCGCAAATTTAATTCTTCCCCTCTGCGTTTCATTAATAATTGGGAAGTATGTAAAGGTGTTAGAAGAGAGATTCATATGGCAAGACAGTCACTATGGCAAAGACAATCACTATTTATAACACGGGAACAGTACCCTGAGTTTCTCCCAGACCAGCCAGGTGCCATTAAAACCCCACACTTTTTAATGATGACATGGCACTACAAAATCAGGTTGCAGGGCTCCCACAATGGGTTTCTGTTGGGTTTAATTTCAGCTTATAAATCCTCTCTGAAATATAGAGAAGTGAAATCCCAGAAGGCAATAACAGAAGGTTAAACAGCACCTCTGCATCCGGCTTCCTCACATTCATGTCCAGGTTAGTCCTATTTTATCTTTACCACAAAAAAGCCAAGTGTCTAAAAACTAGCAAAACCAAGGTGATAAGCTGGAGGACTTGCCTGAACCAAGACATGAGGAGTTATGGGCTTGTTCTCCTCTAGTGCCTGTTCTCTTCTGGCCAAGGACTGGATGCTTATGGAGGCAAGTGGATGCCTACTTCTGGGACCATGCCCTGGGACACTCATTTTTCACAAATTGGTAGGGATAATATTTATATATTATATAGGAGGATGGGGATAGCAGAAATGAGTGCTAGGAGAAGGGACACCTTCCTTGACACTGAGGGCTTCAGTGTGTTTTTTGCTCTTTTCTTCAGTGGGTTCCCCCTGCCCAGTACTGCACACTGGGTCGGGCACCCTCCTATCCCCATAGCAGGCACATCACCACCCCATCTCACCAGAATTTCTTACCAAAGTACACCTTCCTTGCACCTCTTCGCATCCCAAATGTTCCCTGTCCAGCCTTGACCAGGGAGAAGATGTAGTGCTGGCTGCTGCTGTGGCTGTGGTCAGCTCCATGCATCACTCTGACGCACCGTGGGTGCCTCTTGCAGCATATACAGATGGCATCTCCATCTTTCTGGATCACAGCCTCCACAGAGCTTTGGTGCCTGAGGATCACCTCTGCAGACCTAGTACCCCACTAAGCCCAGCATCCTCCAGTGCCATGTCTGTACTCCAGCACCTTCTGCAGAATCCTGCCCCCACTGCCACCACTGATGCAGTGCATTGCACTGATTTCCCAGGGCCAGCACATCTGGAACAAAAAAGGTAGATCTCATTTTGGGAGACCCACCTTCCTGAATGCAGTGCAGGAATCCACTGGCAGGTACCCTGGGGAGCTGGGCTTTGCTCTGATCCAGCAAGTGCCTTCTTACCTACAGCAAGAGCCTTCTTATCTACTGCAAGTGCCTTCTTACCTACTGCAAGTTCCTTCTTACCTACAACAAGCATAGTCCTGCCTCTGCGGGCTTCGTCCAGTCTGAGTTTTTGGTGAAGACCAAGTCCTCTTTGGACACTGCAATACTTTTCATGTAGCAAAAAAGGGATGATCACAGACATTCCTCAAGGTCAGACTGTCTCTACTTCATCTGCTGTCACTCTGGGAGAGCCTGGTCAGAAAGATATTGCCGATATCCCCTGCTTTACTGTCACATGTTGTTAAAGCACAGCCAAGAAAGAAACTCCTGCTGCAGTGAGCCCTGCTGACTTCATGCAGTTGCATTGATTCTTGTAGTCACCTCAGGGACATGACTTTGTTCATCACAGCAGATGACTGACTCCACTGTTTCTAGAGATGATGACATTCTCTGTGCTCACTTGGGCATAAGTTGGATTTGTGAAGCAAACCTTGCTGCTTTGTAGTATCAACTCCTGTGTCAGTATGGTCATAAATCTGAAAAGCCATGCCAGTAGTTCAGGAATGTTTCCAAAGTGCTGCAGTCAGTCCTGGGAAGGACAGCTGCCGTTTAGAGATATCGCAGTGATCTGTAGGAAGATGTCAACAGGGATCTGTGAAATGCCTGCTTCTGCTCCTGGGATGGAATAACCCCATGCAACCAGGACATGTAGGGGACAACTACCTGGGCAGCAGCTCCCTGAAAAGACCTGGTGGACAACAACTTCAACAGGAGTCAAAAGTGTGTTCATGTGGCAAAGATGGCCAACCACATACTGAGTTGTATTAGGAAGAAAACAGCCAGAAGTCTAGGGAAGTGATTCAACCCCTGAGTTACATCTCAGCATTGTGCCCACCTTGGGGTTCCCCATGGAAAGGAGGTCTGATAAACTGGAAAATCTAACAGAGGGCCAGTAAAATGATCAAGAACAGCATGTGCGTGATGTACAAGAGGCTGAAGGAACTGGGCTTCTTCAGACCAGTGAACAGAAGGTGTTAGGGATGATCAAACTTCTGCCTTCAAGTACTTGAAAGGGGGGGGACATAATGATGATGCAACTCTTCTCACAGGTGAACAGCAGAAGGACAAGAGGCAGCTCACACAGACTGCAATGAGGGGAATGGTGATTGTGCATCAGAAGAAAAATTTTTAATCGAAAGGCCATCAGCCTCTGGAGGAGGTGCCCAGAGCTCGCGGAGACTGGAGAAAACCCTGCTAGATCTGCCCTAGATTTGAAGGTAGCCCTGCTTGGGGCAGAAGGTTGTGTAATCACAGGGAGAAGACTCATCACAGAGGTGACCTCCAGAAATACCTGCCAGCTTAAGTCTTTCTGTGATTCTATTATGAGATCCAAATGCCTTAAGCATTGGAAATCCAGCTGTATGACTGGTTCTTTATTAAATCCAAATAGCATTTGGATATATATGGCATCAGTCATTCCACTCTGCCATGATGGCAGGTGATAACAGCAAGAGTGAAAACAAAGCATAGGAAGGAGCATAATTTAGTTTGCCAGGTACCAGAAATCCTGAATTGGAGTAAAAAGATTTTTCATACACTACAGGTGAAGCTCTGTGAGATGCACCACTCAAAGACGAAGCTTCAGTGACTATTCATCTCGCCCTGTAAACCTCCTTGATAGTTCTGCGTCCAAATGGGCCTTGTGGGGATGTACTCAGTGCAAGACTAAAAAAGGCCAGCCAGGACACCTACCCGTACAGCATTTGGTGTCCAAACTGTGGTAAAGGAGACAGTTTAAAAAGGCTTTCTGATGAAAGGAGGATTCTTCATCAGTGCTGCCTTTGAATAGCACAGTTGCTTTGACTTTAAAAGAAAGTTTTAGTTAGTTTAGTTAGAAAGTTTAGTTAGTAGAGGCATTTAATATTCTCTGAAGGTAACACATGCTCTACGCTGCAGAAGGAGTATGGATTGGAAAAGGATGCAACTGAATGAGACAACACAGTAAGATGTTAACAGAAGGTGTATGCTAATGGGGACAGAAGAGCGAGCAATCCAGCTCATCTGGCTGTGCTCAAACCTTAACTCCATTCTTCTGCAGCACAACATGCATCATTTTCTATTGCATGCCCTGTACAGACCTATGTGACTCAAGATCTACTCTGATGCCTTTTCAAGGTAGAGTTTTGCTTGTATTTCAGATAGTCTCCTTTAGGAGGAAGACATTTCTCAAATGCATCTAGTCTGCTGAAAAGCCAGTGACTAGCTAGCTAAGGCAGAGACCATCAAAGTCCAGAAGTTCCTGAGAACCCCACTTAGCTCTCAGGCAGTACCTCTACCTGGCCCCCTCTGTACTGAGTTTGGATTCCATCTCTTCCAAGCCTTCCCATTCCACCCTTGGGCATGTCTCACTCAGCAGAACCCCTTTGCAGCCTGTCCACTGCAAGGCACTGGGGGAAATGCTTCAGAGGAGTGTGTCCAAGGAGATGGTTCCACGCATGCACAAGTGAACAGCTACACGAGGCATGTGCCTCCAGCCTGTCCCCCACTCTGCATTCCCCCATCTTTTCCAGCTTGATTATTTATTTTCTGCTTTAACAAGAATTTTAGTGAAGTCCATACAGGTGATATTTGCCATAAAAACAAATAGTGGATGTGTCAGGTTCAGCCAAAGGTTAACTCCCCTAAGATGCTCTTTCTGTCAAATGCAGCTGGCAGCAGATGGGCAGCAGATGGGACCTGGTATGGGAAGGAGTAGAGTTGCCTTCATTGTGGGCTTTCTCCTGAAGTTACCGGGGCCTGCTGTGATTTCTGCATGAATTGGGAGCACAGGGGAGGAGACAGCACTGCCTGTTACCTGCTGCCTCTGAGGGCTGGGGCTGCTGGCTACAACAGGAGCATCCACCACCAGTGTCCAGAGGGAGATGACTCCTGCTGCAGTCTATCAACACCATTTTCATGACTGTTACTGCAGGAGCCACTCTTGTTATCTTGATCATTGTCTCCTCTGCTGATACCCCCACCTGAGGCTGTCTTCCAGGGCCTGTACTGGGCAGGATGTGGTGGGACCTAAGGACTCACAGCTTCCCTATCAACACTGTGGAGCAGAGCAGTCCATCTGCCTGCCAGGACAGCTAGGATGTCCCTGACTTTCACCCAGCTGCACAGAAAAAGGCTTCAGAGAGGGGAAGGGAAAGCAGGGCCCCCTCCATCCGCTCTCTGCCTTTACTATCCCTGTTTTTCTCTTCACTTTCTCTCTCCTCCACCCTACAGAGGTTTATTGTTTGCATCTTAAAAGGGGAGATACATTGATCCTTATGTGTCCTTTCCAACCCAAGGTTCTCTATGATTACACCACCCCAGCCTCTCATGCAGTTCCTTTTCCTCTGATCTCATCCCTCCTTTGCCCTGAGTGCAATTATCTGTTCTTTCTTGTCAGCCCCCGGAGGAGCAGTTACCCCCTTTTTAATTTCCACCACACATCCGTGAATCCCTCTGACATTTCACCCCTTCTGACCTCCACAAGTTGCTCTTTCCTTGCAAAGTGCCAGTTCTGCCCTGGACACCCAAGAGGCTGCCCTGCTGTGGCAGGGGAGGGAAATGCCTTCTCCGAGCCAGCCTCCCCTAGCCATCCCCCTTGGCCAAGTCAATCTCCAGCCACAGCTTTAGAGCAAGCCCAGTAAACCCGGGTAGAGCCAGGACGGGAGCTCACTTCCTGGCCCTCGTTGTCTCCTAGGGTGGCAGGAGGGTGCAGGGACAGAGGGTCAGCGAGCGCAGGCCTCCGCCGTGGCCGTGTGGCAGCCTGGGTCGGGTTTGTGTCCAGTGGAGTGTTGGTAGTGGGAGGGGGTACTGGTGTGGCTCCTGCAAGGAGCTTCGAGAAGCTCCCTGGGCCTCCTCTGGCCCAGGCTGAGCCAGTCAGCACCTCTGCCATTACATGTTTAAGAGTTTCCCCTGCTGGGCAAATCTTTTGTTTTGGGAGCTCTTTGTTTCTGGAGAGGAGGGAACTGTGGCAGAGACAACCATGCAGACAGCTGGGTCAGTGAGGACGGAGTGGGGCAGGAACTCCAGAGCAGCCATTCCCCTCCTTCGCCCCTGGCAGCCCTTGGAGATCAACCCTGGAGAAGATTCCTGTCCGCAGCCCGTGCAGGGCCCTGTGCCCGAGCAGGGACCGATCCCAGGGAAGGCTGTGACCCCGAGGGAAGCCCGTGCTGGAGCAGTCTGTCGCTGGGAGGACCCCATGCTGAGGGTGGAAGGGACCCATGGCAGCTGGAGAAGGTTGTGGAAATACAGTGGGAGGGATGCCACAGTGCTGCAGGGGGGACCGTGAGGAGCTTTCCCCCTGAGGAAGACATGGGCAGAACTAACATGGGGCAGACTGTGACTGACCACAACACCCACCCGCCTGCTCTGATGGGGTGCAGGAGGTAGCAAAACTGGGCCCAGGAAGAAGGGAGGGGTGGGGGAAAGGTATATTTAAGACTGGGTTGTATTTATTATTGTCCTGCTCTAATTTAGTTGGTGAACTGTTGGTGCTTTTGTTTAAATTAAATTGGTTTCATGGAGTTTGTCTTTTGCCCATGACCATAACTGGTGAGCAAGCCCTCCCTGTCCTTTGTCTTGACCCTCAACACTTCTGTTGTCCTTTCCCCTGTCTCACCATGGCAGGTAGGGGTGAGTAAGCAGCTGGGTGGCACTTTGTTGCAAGCTGGGTGGGCTCAAACCACAACACAGCCACTGCCACCGCCCTTTCTCCTTGCTTCTCATTTGGACAGAGGTTCCTAGTCAAGAGACAGTGAAGAAGAGGTTCCCAGGGAATTGCCTTCATATTTTTCACATACCTGGAAAACCTTGGTGGTCAGAGGTCCCTGAGCTCTCTCCCCTCTTTCCTACCACCACTGCCCTTCTTCCTCCTGCATCCACACTCAGGAGTTTGATCTCCCTTTGATGACCTACCCGCCCCTGCCCCGCCATGGGTTGTCCCCTCACCATACCATCCCTTGGCTTGTGATTTTGGAACATGGGGCAGGCTCCAAAGGCACCAAGGCTGCGCGCACTAGGGCCACTTGGTATGAGGTCCTTAGCCCCTCCCCATCCCTATGACCTCTACCACCTCAGCAGCCACTGAGAACCCCAACTCAACCCAGATCCCTCGTCTCCATTAGCACCTCCAAGTTCATAATTCTTCATCTTTATTGATCCTCTGCAAACGTCTGGTGCCCCCCTGAGCTGAGTGTTGGGTTGGATCCTGCCTGGGGTGATGCTGTCAGGGGTTTACTCCTGTTGTTAATGGGGTGGCAAAACCCAACACAAAGGGCACAAGGTGAAGGAGGAGAAGCAGAACCTTAACAGGGGAAAGAAGGTCCTTGCACGAAGATGTGGGTGAAATGTTCAGTCTTCCGACATATTTAGAAGACTTTGACAGTTAGAGAGTTCTCTAAGTGAGGGTACTCTCTTGGTTATCTTAACCAAAGGCGGGGGCAGAAAGAACAAGCCACCAGGTGGTGTATCTCCAGAGGCACCAAAACCATATTCCTGATAATTCCACAGTAGTGCTCAGAGAGCCAAAAGGGAGCCTTGACTCATCTGAGATGTCTCCTGGCACCAGCGCCGCAGTATGCTCTCAATTTGGCTCCAAATGCCTCTCTGTTTTCTTAGCAGGGAGAACAGGAGATGAGCTCTCTTCACAGCACATCATGAGACTCGCCCACCTGTGTGAAGCATTTTGGACTTCTTGTACTCAGAACACTGGGTTTAGTTTTTAATGAATGAGCCTTACAGAAAGACTGTTTGGCTCCATTTGAGGGCTCCAGTTTTCTTTTCCTGTCTTTCTTGACATGTTTTCCATCAGAGCTCTATAAGCTAACTGGGCTCACTGGAATTCCCAAAGCAAGCAAAAAAAACCCAAGCTCCTAAAAGTCTACAGGAGGGCAATGTTCCTTGAGATGTCTTGACTGCCAGGAGAAACAATGCAATAACACACTCTATGTTGGGAACACTGCTCAGTGTTTCAAATTATTTAAAAATACAAATTTAGATCACTATTGAAATTAGAGCTCAACAAAATGCTTTAGTCTGTTCACATTTCCTTTGGTAAAGTTGGAAGCTTTGGGGTGGCAGAAAGTCAAGAAAGAAGTTAATCTAACATGATGATAAAAATGTGGAACCGCAAAATGGACTCTTTGGGCAGTCCAAAAAATACTGCAGTTGACCTGAAATAAAGTGTTTGCTTTTGAAATATTTATAACTAATTAAAAAACAATGATGGGCTGGGTTCCTACAAATGCTTAGTGGCCCAGGTCTTCAGGAGAGGCTGTGGTTTCCATTTCTTCATGAGAGGATGGCAATTTTTTCCATCTCAGAAAAGACAGGGGCACTCTTCATGTCCTGGCAGAAGTGATTTCCATAGTGCTGAAATACAAATTTGAAACAGAAATTTTCCTTCTATCTTCTGCTACAGAAATTTTCCCAAGCTCCCAGTGCTTGGTGGTCAGCTACTCTTACAATCTGGGTGCTCTTGCACGACATCCTTCTGTAAGCGTATCTCGGTAAGTACCTGTTGGGGAAGGGGATAAAAAAACATCACTGAAGAGAGGTTAACTGTCTTTTTGATACTGGTGTATTCAAGATAAGCTTTGCTTTAACCTTGCTTTGTAAATCAGACATTTGTCTGGGAACACCGAAGTTCTGTGTTTATGCAGCATCAGTAGGTTGCAAGGAGATACAGGTTGCTCAACAGTCTGTAAAATACAGAATACTCTTTCTTAGGCACAGAAAGCCTCAGCCACATACCACAGCACACAGTGCTTTCCATTCTGGCCCACCTTAGCAGAGTTTGATGACAGCTTCTCAAATAAGAAGGCCTCTTCTCAGGGTGGCTGCTTTCGTTGCACCATGGTGATCCCATCAGCACGTGCACTTCTTCTGCTTGGCAGATTCAGGAGTCAAAAGAGAGTCAAAAGTTTTAATAGGTTGTGCAATATGGTCAGAATAGCTGTGCCAGCTTCTGCTGGGCTCTACGCCCCTCTCTTCTCCCTCCTGCTCGAGCTGTTGCTTCCCACAGAGCACTAAGCAAAAGCGTCATTCCCCCATGCCAGGCTTTACCTGCTTGTGTTTTGGAGTGTTTATTCTCTCTGAATCTGATCTGTTGGGCTCCACAGCACAGGACAGGCTTCACAGGGACAGCAGGCTCACAGGAATGAAAGGACACGTGCCACACATTGTGGAGTTTGTAGTCCTTATTTTTTAATTCAAAATCTGTCAGATCATGGAGGACAGGAGGAAAGTCTCATTTGTGGTCTGGTCAAGACCGTGACATGAAAAGAGTGTTGCATTTGCATCATTGCAGGGGCTCAGCACAGTCACGTGTGACCGGCATTGGGCACGTAAGTGGTTATAGTGATGCAAACCTAGATTGTGTGCTGGTATAGGGCATCTAAATGTTAAAAGTAATTCAGCACTGTAAGCACTAAAAATCCACGCTGAAGCTGGTGAACTACCGTGAGGAAGGAATGGAAAAACAGTTTTCAAATTCATTTGGACCCTACTTACATGCAGTTACTTTGAAACTTTGCTGTGGGTATGAGTTTGGCATCTTGTTCAGAGAAAGCAAGGAAGACCATAAGCAAGGAGCAAGTTTTATGGGGGTTTTCTTATCTAAATTCAAGCTTCCAAGCTCAATTGCCAAATCTGAGCTGTAAACAAAATATTGTTGGAAAATTCAAGTTACCTGCACTAGCAACTTTATTTTTCTTCTTTATTTTCTTCTCCCACTTTAAAGCTGGATATGCCTTATGTAATCCTACACACTGATCCTTGTCTAGAATGTTCTATGCTCTACCTGCCTTGCACTGATATTCCAAATGGTTCTCTATAGCTTGAATATATTCCACAGCAATGTAGGAAAATATTTTTCTTGGCAGTAAGTTCTCCTAACCTTTTCCTGGAAGAACTCTGGCATCCCACACCTTGGTGAAGAGCCAGGAAGTTCAGTCAGTAAAAGTTTTGTATCATGGTAAGCCGTGGCTCTGGGAGGAGGTTTCATCCCCTCTGATCTACTCGAGTTTCCCACATCTCTTTGCCTCTCCAGATAGTATTTTCACACAGTGACTACTCTAGCCAAGAGGCAACAGGCACAAGTTGCAGAAAGAAAATTGCAGAAAGCCTGAATGAACAGAACCCAAAAGAGACTTTATTTGGAGTGACCACGCACAAGTGCAGAGGCCTGCAGAAGTTTCAGAGGCTCCATCAAAGGAGGTTTACAAAATTTGTCTGGGTCCTTACTGACCTGCTCTTTTTTCCAAGTTAGCCCTGCTTGAAGCATCCAACTCCTGGGTGGACAGCAGGAGAAACAGCTACAAGTTGTAGTCTTGTTTCCAGCCCTGCCTCTGGCTCCATCTCCTTTTGTTCATGACTGGATTCCAGGGATGGACCTGGGACATTGTTCACCACTTGCCATGTTGGTCACAAAGGAACCCATTACCAGTAGCCAGCTCTGCCCACTGTGTTCAGGCTCTGTGAGACTTCACCCTGTTGGTGAGGGGATGGCCTGTGCTGGGGTCACCCTCAGCTCCTGGCATGCTGACCCTCAGAAAGCAGCATCTTCTCCAAAACCTGCAGGCAAGCAGGCAGGCATAAGCTGTGACATCTGATAAAGTGCCCGTCGCGGATGTTGGAAACAGAAAACTCCCGTTGCTGCCAAACTGTTAGCTCAAATGGCAGGTGTCTGTGTCGAGAAGATAAACCTCTGCAAATCACTTTTCTCACATTGCTTCTTTCAAACATGTCAGCAATCATATTCTAAACTGTAATGAAATAACATCTGCATTTAGACACCTAAGCAAGTTGTCTGCAGAGGTAGCAGGAATCCCTAGTATTTTAAATATGAGCAAATGAACTCACTTGCCTCTAGACAGTTCTTGATGCCGTGCATAGCCATCAGCACTCTGGAGGTTATCTTTAGGTTCTCGCTTCCCTTGTACCACCCGTGGCAGGGGCAGCCACCTCAACAGCAGCTGACAACAACAGGGTGTGCCAGAGCAGTTTGGCTCCTCAGCCATTAAACCTCACTTCATGCGATTAACCACCCCACCAGGGTCTAGACCTTTTGCCCTTTTTTTGTCGCGGGCTTGCCCCCCAACCAATTAGAATGACCAGAGTGCACCCTCCACTAGGGTATAAATGGAGCCCCCAAAGAACCAGTTGAGTTGGTTCTTTGCCCAGCTGTGGGCCTGGCAGTCGGACCCTCCCCTTGCACACGCAGCCCAGGGATTCTGCTGTGGATTGAGCGGGTCTCTGTGGACTGGGTAAGCCTCACCCTCCTTCGGGTGATACCTTCAGGTACCCGTGTGTGGGAGATTTTTCTCTTTATGAATGAGTGTGGGTACATTTTGATGCATCTTTCTTGAAAAAATAGTTGCTGAAGTTTAGGAACTAGTTGTGTAGTAGGTATGTCCCCTACATCCAAACTTGTCATTTAATTTTGTCAAAAGGAGTGCCAGGTTATTTTGGTTGAAATAAATCTCCATTTGGGGATAGCTGCTGCTGTCTGTTTTGCAGGTGCTTTCACGACACCACCAGAAAAAACAAACCAAACCAAACCACAAAAAAAAAAAAATCCTTTGTAAGCAAAAAACCCCTTTATTATACATGTTTTGTTCCCAGTCCATGAAATAACACTACATTTGATTCTGGATCCCTGGGCAGCCAATAAGTTAAAGAAAAGTTTTGGGTCATTTTTTTGATCTGTGGGTCCTACAGGTATCTAAAGCTGCAGACCATTGGGCACATATTAAGTGCTCTGTGCTCAGATAGGGAAAATCATTTTTTTCCTGATGATTTGCATCAACAGAGATGTAGGAAAAAGGGTAATGTTTAAATATACTAGAACTACAGTAAAAGAAACCGAGGCTTTAGTAGGGCTACTGGTAAAATTGCTCATCAGTGTTCTCAAATATTTTTAACACAGTTTGAACATAAGAAATTGTTGCCCAATTCTAGTCATTGAAACATACAAAATCTGTATGCCCATCCGTCCAGACACTTTTATCAAGTGTTATTCACTGTACTGAGAGTGGCATCTAGGACAGTACAGAGGAAATAGGAAAGAAATTTTGAAAGAAATTTCTGGTCGTGGTGTTTGGATGGATCTTCTGAGGGCGGTATTCAAATCTGGTGTGTCACAGTTCTCATCAAAAGAAGCAGTGTTGGAAGGCATCTCCAGGACCGTTTAGTCTCAGAGCTCTCAGATGAGCATTGCATCCTCCTCTTCATCAGACCCTTGATCAAGCTGTATTCTTTATTCCTGTCTACCCTGTGGTGAGTAGGTTCTGGGCATTCACTGATCTCATAGCAGGGCATTTGATTTCTAGATTAAGCTAGTATACATCTACAACCCACAAGCTCAAACCCATGAGTTTTAAGTTATCTTTGTTCATTAGACAGCTCAACCTTTCTCTGCTTACCCATCTGATATACCCAAAAGAAGAACCATGATCCAGCTTCTGCTTTCTCCCCTTTTGAGGCAGCATTATTGCCAGGGCTGTGATGGTTCTTTTGAAGCACATGAGGGACTAAACAGTGTCTGCTGTTTCCTAATTGCTGCACAACACTGTTCTTCTTGCTGGCACAGCTGCACAGGACATTCATGGTTTCATCTCATCTTCAATCTTACTCATAGCATTGCTTTCATCTTCCTGTCTCAAAATGTTCTCTTTCATTTCCTGTGGGAGGAAGCAACTGGTCCATTCCTGTATGTAGAAGAATCAGATATGTTTATTGAATCCTGTTTGCTTACAGATTGCCAGCAAGATGGCTTTTAAGGAGAGGGAAGTGCCCAGTGTTTCATCCTTGACTCCATTAAAAGGTAAGAGCCTGTGTTGGTGATACTGCCAGATGAACTCAAACCCTCCAGTACCTGCTCCTAATGCACGCTCTGTGATGCTGCCTGTTCATTTTGTATAATGCTAAGGACTTGTTCTGTTCTCACACTGGAAGGAGATAATGCATTATGACTAGCTGATAGATAGTTTGTCTTTAGAACAGCTTGAAGTGACTTGCCAAGACTGTCCTCTTGTAATTACCTTTCTAACATTGTCCAGCCTTCAGCCAACACTTTGCTACTCACATACACAGCACAGCAGGACATGGAAAATCAATTATGCATTTCTAAAAAGAAAACCCGCCTCGAGAGCTTGAGCCCCAAGATCTAACTCTAACTGAGGTCTCTGTAGTTCACAGACTTCAAGACTAGAAAGCCACGAGGAAGATTTACTTTCACTTGGCAGCAAAATCAGCAGATGCCCTGTGTTGTCAGCTTGACTGTCTCTCTCCCAACCAGGTGTGGTCAAAGGCAAAAACAAGCATGGCTGAGGACCCATCGTTAGTGTGGAGTTGTTCACTAGCTGTCAGTGCAACAGAGTCTCTGGGGAGAAGGGTTTGTAACCTTGCTGTCCAGACAGACTCCTTGTGCAGGGGCTTTCTCAGAGACCTGTGGACTGGAGTCACGCTTAACCATGAACTCATCTTATCTTTCTTGCCAGACCTGGACCATAATTTGTGACCCAGGGTGGGCAGAGGGACAGGGGCACAGGGTAGGTACCAATGAGATTCTACTTATTTTCAGCATTTCCTCCTGGGAGTGTCCTTTGGCTGGCCACAGGCTGTTATTCTTCTGAATTTGTCAGCTTGCAGCGCCCTGAGTGTAAGCACAAAGCTCTTCACTGAGACCTGCCTCTGTCTCCTTGACCAGCAAAGGAGCTTTGTCAGTCACCCGGAAAAGGGACCAAGTTCAGCTACAGAATTTATTTACACCTACTGGATTTCTTTTCCTTTGAAATTTAACCTTTTTTTTTTTTTTTTTTTTGTGGTGCTAAGTTTTACAATTAAATTGACAAAATGTCCCGTCCCTTGTTGTTGGTTTTAAGCCCATTACCAAGTAACTCTACTGGAAGGCCTCTAGTCTTTGAATTGGAAGAAGGTCAGTGTTTCCCTTTGGTCTTCTCTGCATTCATGGTCTTCTATTCATTCTTTCAACCTGATGACTCCTGGTCTGTTTAGTCTCTTCTCACTGCAAAGCTATTCTGTATCTGTTTACCTTCCTTTCAAAGACCTTGTACCCGTTTAAAATAGAAGTACCAGAACTCCATCCAGCACTGAAGGTGTGTGCAGACAGGAGGTAGTGATACATGTGTCACCATTTGTGTTTTGTTCTCTGTCCTTCTACTATCAATTCCCTAACTTGTTTTTGAGCTATCGCTAAGCACAAAGCTCCTTTTTTTTTTTTTTTAGAAAACTGCCTCCACAATCTATGTGTGAGTAGACAATTTCTCTCCATTGCAGATCTTCAGAATTGTCACTTCTGCATCCATGGACAATTAAATTCAGCTGCTGTTTTTATCACCTGCCACCCTGTGTTGTGATGTGCTCTGGCAGTGTTTCTCAGCATGCCTCCCTAGGATTGCCATCAGTTACTCTGAACCACCAGCAAGTTTTTGCACCTTCTTTGTGAGCCCTTACTATCTCCCAACGTATATTTTACGGGACCTATGACAAGATGCTGATGGGAGAGGGATCCAAGCAGTAGCAGAATAACATTTTTTACGTTCTTGAGAATGTTATTAAATCTACCCTTTCAAGCTGTAATAATGTAGTAAGAATGATGTAAGAGGCAAGCCAGGACTATGGGCCACAAAGCTGTCTGAGCAAGTCAACTGTGTGGAGATTCAATGGCTCTTGGAAGCCTTATACTCCTACTTGTGACCTGAGTGAGGGGTTTATCAAGCGACCTGAGTGAGACATTTATGACTTTGCATCAAAGCAGATGTGTAAATTTAAGCAGTGCAGCTTGTGCCAAGGGCCTTTACTTTACTTTGTCTGGCTCCCTGTATTGAACAGAGAATAGTCAGCCACCATAGTGATATGTGTTGTGACCATCACTCCAGTGTTGAGGAAGACAGATCAAAGTCGGAAGGATGCTTATTTTGTGGTGCAGAACCATACTGCACTGGTTGTTCCATGCTGCATGTATGCACTGCTCTGGGTTGTGATGCTGACATGCACTAGAGCTCAGCATGATCTGCCAGCTGAAATGCAGCAGGACATAGCAGCAAGCTGTGGAAGACTGTCACACATGCCCTGAGGTCAAATTTATCTGCTTGATGAAACAAAGAAAGCCACAGCAAAAAATGCATTTGAACCCCTTATGTCATCAGGGATGATGGCATTTGCACATGTACTAGTTATTGACAATTATTCATCAGGGACAATGATACTGGGGGTCATATTAATGGTAAGAACACCATTTCCACACTCTGTCCTCTTCTTCTGACAGGTGACAACAGCTTCAGCGTTAATCAAGACAGTCTCCTAATATGACTCAGGTACTGGCCAGACAGTGGTTCCCACGGTGGCAAGCTCTCATCTCTCACACCAGCAGTACATCTGGGGCAGCACAGCTCACTTTTTCCCCATCATCTGTCATTATTTGGTTCAATTAGTTTCTCCTTTTCCTGACAATGCTTATTATTAGTAATGTAGCATTTCAGGGGGAAATAATTAGCAATGCAGTCTTTGTGGAAACATTTGACTGAAGGACAGGCTAAGGCTTAGAAGCATAGAGGTTCAGGATTCAAGATGTTATTCACCTCTCAAACTCCCAGTGAGAAGCAGGAACCTTCTCTCCCTGTAGCCTACCTTGACATGGGACTTTGGACATGCTCTTAAACTTATATCAGGAAATGTTCCAGCAGCTACATCACTCAAGACACTCCTGAAAGCTATAGAGAGTCACAAAGTGGAGCTGTGCTGTTCCCCCTCCACCCTGCTGCTTCCCCCCTCAGCACTGCTGCCCTTCTGATCCCTGGAGAGCCAGGGCAGGCAGCTGAACTGGCAGAGCTGCAAGCCTTGTCTCATGGCTGGAGCAGACCAAGACCTGTGTCAATGCAAAGAAAGAGGCAGCATCTGTGGTGCTGTCATGAGGTTCCTGCTGGCCTGTCTGAAGCATCACATCACAATCTTCGTGCAAGGTACAAGACTGCCTTAATGAGTGCTTCAAGGATGAACAATAAGAGCTCCAGAAATTCCGACTGGGTGCGTCTGCTTCATTTGGGTGGAAAATGCTCTGTAAGACCAGTTCTGAGTGCTACTTTATATGACAATGGTACATTTTCAGTTGAGCGCTCATCTGTTGTGTTCTGTGTCCTCTTCCATTTTCTCTTGCAAGGTTCCAATGTTCCTGTTTTGCTGATGTAAACACCCACCACAAGCACTAATTGAGCAGGCTTTAATGAGTACTTGGCTACTGAAAAGTCAGGATTGCATTTGAAATGCTAGAAAAACATCTGTCAGCTTAGTCCACAAACTGTAAAGGAATTTTAATAGACCATGGGATTATAGGATAGCATAGGATGAAAGGAGCTGGAAGGAACCAGTTGTAACATTTTGCTTGGGACTTTTTCCAGTTGGGACCTCTTGACAAGTCAGTTCATCTATGTTCACACTCATTCAAATGAAAGAGAAAGCCTTTCACATATCCAATGGTGATTTTTAACTACAATCTCCAGCCTAAATTTAAAAGTATATGTTTAACTGTAACTATTATTATCAAAATGCTTTCCCTAGAAAATCCATGATCTCACATACTGAAGACATTTGAGAGCTCCTCTGAATATGGTCGTAAAGTCCCAAGAAAGTCACAGGTCCGTCAGGGACACCACCAGACTTCCTACCATCCTATTTTCTGAGATGACTAGTGGGGATATGTATAGAAAGATTTGCATGCAAAGAGGAGTAGGAGGGTGTCTTTTCTACCAGGAATGAATATGACTCTTTGGTGATGGAGGCAGTTTTACATTGTTTTTCACTGAGCCTTGTGTATCAGAAGAAAAGTGCTTTGCAAAAGAAGGTAGCACCATTTCTGCTTTGGCAGCAGCTTGAATGTCATCCCCATAATAACCACAACAAGGTTCAAATGCTTGGTCAGTCTCCATCCAGGTCCAAAGAAAACCCATCAGAATTAGCTGATAACAGCTCCCTAAGCTGTTTTGGGTAGAAGCACTCAAGGATCCCAGCCTCCAGAACTGTGGTTACTCCCTCCATCCAATTCTTCATTTCATATGATCCTCTTCTGCTCCTGCCTTCTTCAGCACTTTTTCCTTACTATGCCAAGAAAGCACATTTCTAGCCTTACAGAGTTGCCCTAGCAGTTTTACCAGCTGCAGAAATGCTGAAATCACCTGGGATTTGCTTCTTCATCTGTAACCCTTTGGGTTCTTTTGAAGGCAGACAATATAGCATATTAATTGTGTTGTGTCTCCAGCCATCATTGCATGCAAACGGGCTTCAAGCTGTAGATGCCCAAAGCATCTATAACATAAATATGAACAGTTCAACAACAGCTACAGATAGTACTCAAAGAGGAGATGATGTATGCCTTACCAGTGTCTCCATCTCAGGTACCCTAAACAACTGCCATTGGCTGAGTGAAGGCGACCCGCTGCCCTTCCACAACGTTCCTCCACCGCACAGCAACTGCTGAGTTAGAGCCAAGGAAAGGGGTATTGCAACCATTTAACAAAACTTGTTCAAGGAACATGCCCCAGAAAGCCTTTCCTTTACTGTTTTTCATAGAATCATAGAATGTCAAGGGCTGGAAGGGACCTCGAGAGATCATTGAGTCCAACCCCCCTGCCAGAGCAGGGTCACCTAGAGCAGGTCACACAGGAACGTGTCCAGGCGGGTCTAGAATATCTCCAGAGAGGGAGGCTCCACAGCCCCCCCCGGCAGCCTGTTCCAGTGTCCGGCACCCTCACTGGGAAAACATTTTTCCTTATGTTTACATGAAACTTCCTGTGCCTCAGCTTCAGCCCATTACCCCTTGTCCTATCATTGGGCATCACCGAGAAGAGCCTGGATCCATCTTCCCAGCACTCACCCTTCATATATTTATAAACATTGATTAAATCACCCCTTAGTCTTTTTTTCTCTAAGCTAAAAAGCCCCAGCTCCCTTATTCTATCCTTATAAGAGAGATGTTCCACTCCCTTAATCATCTTTGTAGCCCTGGGCTGGACCCTCTCCAACAGTTCCATGTCCTTCTTAAACTGGGGGGCCCAGAACTGGACACAGTATTCCAGATGTGGCCTCACTAGGGCAGAGTAGAGGGGCAGGAGAACCTCTCTTGACCTACTAGCTACACCCCTTCTAATACAGCCCAGGATGGCATTGGCCTCTTGGCCACAAGAGCACACTGCTGGCTCATGGTCAGCCTCCCAGCAACCAGGACCCCCAGGTCCTTTTCCCCTTCACTGACTTCCAACAGCTCAGTCCCCAACCTATACTGATACCTGGGGTTGTTCTTTCCCAGGTGCAGGACTCTGCACTTTCCCTTATTGACTTTCATCAAATTTCTTCCTGCCCAACCCTCCAGCCTGTCCAGGTCTGGCTGGATGGCAGCACAGCCTGCTGGGGTGTCGGACACTCCACCCAGCTTGGTATCATCAGCAAACTTGCTGACAGTGCTCTCTGTGCCCTCATCCAGGTCACTGATGGACAGGTTAAACAGAACCGGTCCCAGCACCGACCCCTGTGGAACCCCACTGGTTCCAGGCCTCCAGCTGGACTCCATCCCATTGACCACAGTTCTCTGGCTTCTTTCTTTCAACCACTTCCCAATCCACCTCACTACCTGATCAAGCAGACCACACTGTCTCAGTTTAGCAAGAAGCATGCTGTGGGAGACAGTGTCAAATGCCTTAGAGAAATCAAGAAAAACCACATCCACTGCTCCACCATCATCTATCCACCTGGTCATGTCCTCGTAAAAGGTTATCAGGTTGGTCAAACATGACCTCCCCTTGATAAAACCGTGTTGATTGCTCCTGATGACCCTCTTGTCCTTGACATGCCTAAGGATAGTGTCAAGGATAAGGTGCTCCATTATCTTTCCAGGGATGGAGGTGAGGCTGACCGGTCTATAGTTACCAGGGTCCTCCTTCTTGCCCCTCTTGAAGATTGGGGTGATGTTTGCCCTCCTCCTGTCCCCAGGCACCTCTCCTGTGTGCCATGACTTACTGTAGATAATGGAGAGTGGCCTGGCAATGACCTGTGCCAGCTCCCTCAGCACCCTTGGATGCAATGCCCTCAGGACCCATGGACTTATGGATGTCCAGATTACTCAGCTGTTCTTTAACCCAGTCCTCATCAACCAGGGAAGAGTCTTTAGTCATGCTCTCCTCTGGTGCCTCAGGTGCCAGGAGCTCTTGAGGACAGTCTTCAGCAGTACAGACAAAGAAGGCATTTAATAACTCTGCCTTCTTGGTGTCATCTGTCACCAGGGCACCTGCCTCATTCAGCAGAGGGCCTACGTTGCCTCTAGCCTTAGCTTTTCCTGCAATATATTTGAAGAAGCCCTTTTTGTTACCCTTGCCCTCCCTTGCAAGGTTGGGTTCCAGCAAGGCCTTAGCCTTCCCAGTTGCCTCTCTACATTCTCTAACAACAGTCCTATACGCCTCTCAGGTAGCCAGCCCCTCTTTCCGTGAGTTGTAGACCCTCTTCTTCCTCTTAAGTCTACTCTGTAGTTCCTTACTTAACCATGCAGGTCTCCTGTCTCTCTTTCTCGATTTCCCACCTGCTGGGGTGCACCAGTGGTGGTTTTGTTTAAGACTTGCTCTGGGGACAACAGATTTGGTGTCAGTGATTTCCTCAGCCAAGTCCCCAAGTTCCCACTGAGGGAAACTGCAAAGCCAGGGACAACAGATTAGTGCTTGTACCTTTACAGTGGTTTTAACTCACATCTGAAAGTGCTCTCTGTGTGTTTCCTACATGGTCAGTAAAGGGAATGAGGATCAGAGTAGGATTGCCTTGACTCACTTTTTATTTTTTGAGCTATAAAACACAGGCTACATGCTGAAGCTTTAAAAAAGGCATCTGCAAACAGAAGGGACAAGGGAACACAGCAGACAGTCTTGTTCTTCACTTACAGGAAAGCAAAACTTGATGGAATGACTAAATACTTGCTCCAGAAATAAGTACTTGAAAGTCACCTGTCATCATCTATGAGAGACACATAATAAATGCAAATGCAAAAGGTAAAGGCTGCTTTGAATCAAACAGCAAAACTCCTGTGGAGACCTACTGGCAACACCAGTCATGACCCTTCCCAATGTGGTTGGGAGTCTTTTTCTGTTTGGTGATGAGAAAAGTGTAAACAGACTAGCAAGACAATGAAAGAAGTTGCGACTGGGCAGCTGTGAAATACATCCTGGGTTAGAGACTTGTAATAGAAATGTTGAGCTTCATCCAAATTAATGGGAATGTCTGTGTGTGAAAGCACCCTAAAAAACCCAAGGCAAGGGCTAAGCACACTGATAACAAAGCAATCAAAGTGCTTAACCCTGGAAAAGTGTTATTTGTATCAAAACAAGATGCAGATGACTTCAACAGATCACATCCAACAACAGCAGGATGACAACAAGGTACCACACAGCACATACACCTTTCGTCTCCTTGTTGTGCTGACTGGAAGACAAGTGGCTGCTCTAAGATACACAAAATGAGGCAGCACAAAGAAAGGGCAGCAGCTTTGACTGTGATATATGGAGAGTGAAGTCAGCACAACAACTGTTTACTCTTAAAGGGTGTGAAAGAATTGCCCAAAACTTATGTCACTGTTGCCCAACAAGGAGAAAGGAGACACAGCGTGAGGATGTAATAGTGTCACTTCTTCTTCAGCTCAGGACAAGTGATCTTGTCCAGACCAGCTCCAGGGACATGTCTTGGTGCCCGAGAGTGAGACTATGGAGAGACAACTTAGAAAAGCTAAACAAAATAAAGATCCTCCTTCTCAAAAAGATCTCAAGCTGAGTTTTGTCACATCAGTCTCTAATGTACGAAAACTGTATCTCTCAGCAACAGGAAAACAGGAACCAGTAGAGCCAATGTCTCGCGTAGTAGTGCTGTGTTGGTGGGATGGTCTGGGGGGGCTGGGAATTAGCAGCTATTTCTTGGCTATATTAGAAAGATTATCACCTGAGAGAGCTGGAGTCTTGGGGCTGCCCCTCCAGCCAGGCAGAGGAGACACCCTTCCCTGCACTAGTGCCCATGCAGTTGCTACTTGTCCTGCCTTCCTGAGCTCATCCATGAACCACCTCTTGTGCTGGCCTTCTTGTGACTGGGGATGTAGATCTGTACAGGTACAGGCCTCTTGTGCTTTTGGCCCTGGATTTTCTTGGCCTTCATGGATGATACAGAGCAAATCTTGTTCTCTCCTGTTCTGTGTGTAGAGGTGCTTCAAGGCTCTCTGTTCTGGGCAGTGGCATGAGACGCATAGCAGGGTCTTTCCCAGCATGGCACTTTGAGTTTGTCCCTTGCATCAGGACTTGGACTGGACACTTGGAAAATTAAGCAGCAAATTTTTACAGCTCCTGAGAGATAAATGATTCCTTGGAACAAAGCCTCAGCATGACAAGTGAGTTTTTCTGACATTTTGAAACAGAAGCATGTATTTTTTACATTTTCAGAATGATGTCTTTTTCACCGTTTTTTTTAGTCTTCAAATGATACTTTTAATTAAACATCAATCTCAGTGGAAAGCACACTGTGTCAACAAAAATGGGCAAATAAGACCCCTCCCCACCTCCACCTGTGCATCCTTCCCACCCCACCTCTCCTGCAGAAGACAAATAAGATATTTCATATCTGTTGGTCCCAAAAGAAACATTTCTGGGTTTCTGTGCTGCTGAAACTAGAATATTTGCAGTCTTCTCCTGTCTAGGAGCAGATGTTTCAAAGAAAGGTGCAAGAATCTATTTACAGCAGTGTTGCCCCAGCCATACCAGATCAAACCATGTGCTTTCAGGCTGAGCCTTGAAAGTGAGAGGATCTGTAATGAGGAATATACAACTTACTCCCATGGTCCGCACACAGATGCATCTAGAGATCCCAAGAGGGTTTCTGTGCTAAGAACTTCTCTTTCTCTCCAAAGTGCTCCTCCCCCTACAGAACTGTACGCTGGGGTATACTGAGGTATGTTGCTCTTTAATCCACAGGAGGAGCATGAAACACACACCTCTGTTCATATCTCCCTGCTGCAAAATTTCTCCTTTCTATCTTGACCCTGGTACCAGGAACAGTTTGATACTCAGAGCTGGGTGAAGGCAACACAATGTAACTGGTAAAAACGGTCACTGATTCCCTCTTCATCTTGCCACCCTTTCCCAGCACTTTCCAGCCTGGGCAGATTACTGGTTAAGAAGGTAGGATTCCCAGGCCCATCTGCCAGCGGAGCTTGGCTCAGTGCCTTTTGAGATTGCCTGCCTGCCTGGCACCACATTGCACCCTCCCAGAGTGTGGTAACTGAGCCCCTCTAGCGCAGGTTAGTCTGTGTGAGAGAAGCTAACGGATCCCATGCCATTCAAGAACGCCAACATAAGGCCAAAGGTTTCCAAAAGAGTGGAAATCCTGATGCATAACTCCTGAGTGTCGGTTGAGTCTTGCAGAGCAGATCTCTAGCAGAAGAGAGCCCTGTGATGTAGAATTTGGTTCTATATTTGTGCACAGATAGGAAAGTTCATCCACTCTATGTATAGAAAACCTAAATGTGTCATGTGTGTCAACTGTCTTTTCAGTACGTGCTCATATACCCGCTGTGACAAATATAGGCTGCGTTGCAGTCATCCCTGCTCCCAGACAACCCAGACTCATGCTGATGTCTGATCCCCACAGTGCCTGCCTCCCACAAAAGAAAGGAGACAACACAGTCATTCCCCAAAATATGTTTACATCTAACCCTGCATAACCTTCTATGAGTCAACTCAACTTCAACACAAGAGGAAATTTTTGACTGAGTGGGCAATCCAAACATCTGATAGAAAATTCAACCCAGAAAGAAGTCAAGCAGAAAATTTTAGGAGATTTTAAACTTCTGAGTAAACATGGTGTGCTTTCCTCAACCCATAATAAATGTTCAGCTTTGTATTCTGGGGTTATTTAACCCTCTCACTTCAATTACATCTGTTGGACATTGGAGCCATTTTTACACAAAGGTTTTTTTCTAAGCAAATGTTGAATATTTTTCTTTATAAAATGTCTGCACTGGAAACTTTCCTAATTTGTCTTCTTCTGGCCTTAGGATTTAGTCTACATACGAAATGTGACTAATGAACTACTATGTTAAATTGCCAAGGTTTAGGATCAGGGCTGTCCACCTATAGCAGATGCTCTCTGTTAACCCCCCTCCCTCCCCAAAGGGGAAAAGAAAGGGAATAAGGGAGAGAGACTTAGCAATTAGAAAAGGAAATGAAAACAGCTTTAATGAAAATAGTAATAGCCAAAAGGAATCTATAGAAATATATGCAAAACCAACATCAAACCCAACCCCCTGATGTCAATTACATGAGCATCACCACTGATGATGTGGAGCAGGCACTGGGGAAATCCCAGTCTGGACTCAGTGGTAGGCAGGAACTGGACTCAGGAGCTGGATTCTGGTACCAGATTCAGAACACACAGACTGGGATCGAGGCAGAACGGACAGAGTCCTCCTTGGACACCGGCCATTGAAGAGGCTTGACCCTCGTGATTCCTCAGCTTTACACTGAATGTCACATATATAGGATGATGGAACCCCTCATTGGTCAGTTCAGGGTCCCCTGTCCTGGCTGCTTCTCCCCTCAGGTGCAGCCTTTTACTTTCTGCATCCCCAACATGGTGCACAAGTTTTAACAGTGACCTTGGTCTGCGCACACCAGTCCTTGGTAGTAACTCCAAACTTTGGACATCATTGCTGCTAGAAGCAGACACTGAAAATCTGTCATTAACTTCACAAAGTGCAGTTACTTAGAAGACACTGACCTGAAAATCACCGAAAATCTAGCTCAAACCAGAACAAAAATATAAAATTTGATCACAATTAGAAATTTAAATAATAAATATATTTAATAAATACCTTTGAAAGCCCAAATTCACAAGCACTCCAATGGTCATGGAGTTTTAAGTAGCTGTTGCCTTTCAGCCATTCACACAAATGATTATACGGCTGTTTCTGAGATGCTGGTACAGAACAGTCAGGCAATAAGGTGGACGGAGGGATTTCTTTAGAGTTTATTCTTAACCTCAATTTATGGTGCAATCAATGGTGGTGTTGCCTGCTCTGGCATTGCTGCCAGTTATAATGCTCCTGGAATGATATCTTTGGTGTACTCTGTAGGTGCCTCAGACCTTCAGGGTCCAACAGATGTAAGACTGTGACTGAGGCCTGAAAGAGAAGAGCGGTCTACACCAAGAGTCCTGATGACGGGAGCGGAAGGTATGTTCTCTTTCTGGAGAGGTGTAAAATGCATGAAAGGCACCAGAAGGAAGGCCCAAAATGTAAGAGGGAAACACCCTACTGGCCCAGCTAGCCCAGCCCAGCGTGCTGTCTCCAAGAGCAGCACCAGCAGATGCCAGCGGCAGGGAACACGGGAGCCTGGCCTCTCTCTGACACCCCCCGCACGTCCCTCCAGCACCCAGAGGTGTTGCCCGCAGAGGCGGCATCCCTGCCTCGTCCTCCAGCACCCCAGGAATCTGTGCAGCCCCTCTCCCAGCCTCCCAGGGCAGCTCACAGCCTGCTGCAGAACGAACTGCTCGATCGTCTTACACCCACCTCCAAAGAGTTTCTGAGTGCTTTCAACCCTGGTATGGCAGGATTGGGTCAGGAGCACTTTCAGAACATGCCCTGCCTTCAGGATTTTGTGAATCTTGATCACACTTTCTTCCTCAGCATTTCCTTCTTCAAACTGAGGAATCTCAGCTTTTTGAGCCTTTCCTTAAAAGGCAACTGTTCCCATCTCTAAACCATTCTTGCCTTTCTCTGCTCCTGGATGGCGTGCAGTGACCTGAATTGCAAGGTGTAGGCATGGGAATGTGGGTGCAACAAGGCTTTATATAGGGCAGGGTGATGTCCTCTGCCCTGTTCTCAGTGTCCTTCATGATGATGCTCAAGATTTATTATTTTTTTTCACCACCACAGCACACTGAATTGATGGTGTCAGTAACATTCCCCACATCACTTTCCTGAGTTAAAACTATCTGTTCCTGCCTCTGTGTTGTATAAGTATGGTCTAGTTTATTACTCTCTAGTTGAATTTCCTTATATTTATCTACACTTAAGTTCATTTGCCCAAGGTTGGTTTTGTGACATCTTTCCAGAGAGAGACAAGAGATTAGCCTGAGACTAATAAAAAGAGCTTAAGACAAATTATTTTCATTTTAGTTTGTGATATTTGGAGTAAAAATAAAGGTGAGAGAGTTTTAAAGCTCTAATAATATAAAAGGACAAATCAGGCTTTTGAAATTGCTGAAGTAAATGATCACCCTAATCTAATTTGTATTGATATGCAAATCTCCCACCAGAAGAAGAGCAGGCTTGAACTGAGAATCATTCCTGAGGTAGGAAAGACTGAATACGGTCCCTTGCATAGGGAAATTCAAACTGAAGAGTGGGTCTTTGCATCATCCAAAAGGACTACTAGGAATTTTACACTACAAGGTCTGAGCAGCAAGAAGGTCGGTCCGTCTGGTACAGGCAGTCACACAGCTTGTCACCCATGAGAAGCAGATATTTCTCCAAACAGTTTCATAATGAAAAGATCAACAACAACAACAACAACAACAACAACAACAAAAAGTCTGTAAGTGCCACAGCTATGTTTTGGGATGAGCAGCTGCTCATCTCGTTTATCTTCCCATTCTCCTTGTCTCTTAACACATTGCTTTGCTAAAATACTTGCATCATCACTCCCAAGTGCATGTAGTTCACAGAGTTCTCAAACAGCTGAGCTGATTTTCTGGGTGTGGGCTTAGGACAAGGCTTAGACTTGAAGATACCATTTTCTAACCAAAGATATTCAGCATATACAAAACTGAGCTGGAGCTTTCTGAGGAAAAATGTTTATCAGTTCAGTCAGACCCAGAAGGTATCAATGTCAACCAAACGCCTTAGTTCTGTAAGAGATGAACACTTAGAAAAAACCCATCAGGGTCTATGAATAAAGCTCTCAAGCCTGTCCGTGTGAATCATCATGCCCGAGTGCCTCTCCAAAACGCCTTTACACTAATGCACACAGCACAGGGATCAAAGAGGCAGAATCAGAAGAGTGCCTGCAGTTACAGGGCTATGACCTCTTGGGACGGCAGAGCCATGGTGTGTTGGCTCACAGGATGGAGTGCTGCAATGCATGGATAGAAGCTCCAGGGAGGACAGGCCAGAAAGGTGAGCAGGGGTTTGCCTTTATGTGAGAGAGCAACAAGAAAGCAGGGAGCTCTGCGTGGGAATGGGTCAGGCCAGCTGAGAGCTTATGGGTCAGGTTTAGTGCATAGACCAATGTGGGTGCCACTGCATTGTTTACCTGCCATAGACCTTCAGATCAAGGTGAAGTAGGTGAAGCCTTCTTTGAACAACCAGAAGGAACCTTATGTTCACAGACGTGGTGGTCACTTTTAAAGGTTCCTCTGTAATTGATCTGGTGCTCTCCTCTTCTGCCTACACCTGAAGAATACACCTACAGTTTCCCCTAGTTGTGATGAATATTTCTGATCCATGATGGCACAGCCTGAAGAAGCAAGTCATGGTGTTGAAGGAAAACAGGACAGTGAAAGGCTGCAGCCTTTCGCAGCTGTACGAAGAATTCAGGAGAAAAAGGCTGAGCTGTCCAAGTGTGAAACGAGCCATTGCACAAGTGAGCCCCATACTGAGCAGGGAACAGAACCAATGGGCAGCAGGCAGGGAGACACAGTGAGATGCCACATGACAGGGGAGATCCTGTCACACTGCCACCAGCCACCTCATCTTCTCAGATAACCTTGGCAGGTGCTGTCCACCTATCCCTGCTGTCTGGTGAACTGGGAATTGCTCTGGACTTCGTGTAGACAAATACTGCAGCTGGGCCAACATGGATATGGCATGGACTCATGGCTCCCTCAAAAGGACATACTACCCCAGGAGATGGGTTGGCACCACTGACTCCAGGAGAACCTGGTGCAAAGCCTGCTTCAACTCCCAGCTGACTGCTCTGCTCTCATGAAAGTTCAGTCAACCAGATCCTGTGGGAGCCACTGTGGGCTTTCATTCGTTGCACATGGGTAGATCTATGCACCCCAGAGTCTGCAAACATGACATGAGAGTGACTGGATCTGCCTAAGCAACAAAATGTCTGTCTCTCCTATACTGTAGTCAGATGGGCCTCTCACCCTGCCTGCAAAGCATTTGGTGCCAGTCAGTGTAGCATACCAGAATCTGACTTATCTGGTCATCTGGGATGTTCTCTGTCACAGCAGAGCTGTGATAAAGCTGGATCTCATATTGGAGATATCTTATCTTGCATACAAACATGCTCAGAGGCAAACAGGATAAAGAACCGAAGCAGCTTGCAAATCAGCTGGCTCTGAGACCTCCCCCAGCCTCTTCCAGCAAGTGAGTCAGAGCACACGCACTCAAGACTGCATCGGGCATCCCAGGGAACACAGCAAGAAGTGCAAGCTAATGTGTTCTGCCCAAGAAAGCTCACACTGATACTTTGGATGCATGCCACCTGGTTTGTGCTGAAAAAACCTACAAAACATGAGAAAAATGGGCCGTTTGTTTGGTTGGGATTTTCACAGGCTTTAAAACAACTTTGATCCCATTAACTACTTCAAGTGCCTTGCAAACTCTTCAGTCCTGTAAAACAGACAATAGGCTGGAGCTTACCTGGTCAGGCTGTTAGAGGGATGTGAATGATCATTTACAGGGTTCTAAATACCCAATACTTCCACACTGTAAGGGAGGGGTCAAACACTGGAACAGGAGCCCAGTTAAGGTTGTGGAAGCTCCATTCTTGGTGATATTCAACATGCAAAGCCCTCATCAACCTGATTTCATTTCAAAATTAATCCAACTTCAAAGCTGGCCCTGCTTTAGGGAGGTTGGTTGGATCAGATGGCCCTCATAAATTCCCTACAACCTATATTCTGCAATTCTGCTATTCATAAACAACAAGAAAACTATAATGAATCGGCCATTTATATCTGAAATGAAGTCCCGAGGGTTTGCACTGGGAGGAATACAAGGCTGTGCTGGACATGGCTCTGTGTGGCTTTTTCCCTTGGTAGTTCTTGCCAAAAGCATTGCCGTTACTCATTTCTCTTACGCCAGGGCCTTCTCCACAGAGGCCCTTCCTCCAACAGTATCCTCACTTAAAGTTATACGCAGCTCCCTCCTTGTGATGTTTAGCACATTTGACAAAACGTTGGCTTGCACTTCTCCCACTGACATAAAAATGCAGCTAGAACTGCCTTTTAAAACTGACTTTTTCTGGCACAGTGAAGAGTGATTAAAATACGACATTTCTGTAAATTTGTCATTGTATAATTAGAAGCTTATTTTTAATAGAACAGATGCAGTCATCTCCATCTTTCCATTTAAGAGTAGGAAGAAGACTGCACAACTCCAGGGGAAGAATAAAGGAGTTCTCAGGAATATTCAGCGTACAAATTCCCCGCCAAGTCACCAACAGCTCTCAGGATAAGACAAGGACAGTTCCACATTGACCAGCTGCACATTTCTGCTTGCAGCTGTGTTTCCTAAGGAGGTAAAAATCCCACTTTCTTTCTCAGATATCTCCTGATGAACTCTGTGCAATTTGAAGTTGGGTGGAGCACAGTTCTCTAAGGCAATGGACCCTGCATGTCACGGAGTGGTGTCTGGCCATATAAATGCCAGGCACATCTGCTTTTAGTTCATAATAATCCTGTGCCTTGATATCTTTTGCAACCAAAGTCTCTCACATTGACACTTTTGAGTCTACTACATCCTCTTATGCTTCATTTCTTCCATATTTAAGGCAGGTAATTGAAGTTTCTATTTTATCCTTTGGGCTTGGACCCACTGGTAACTCAGCTTAAACTTGACTTAAAATGGGAACTTCCAGGACATCCTGACATCACTGACTAGGTCTGTTTCTAACCAGTAGCTATGCAAGGACCTTAAATGAGTTACTCTGATCCTTATAAAGGTCTAAAGTGAAATGAGCTCACCCATGGAACTTGAAGCCCAGACTGGTAGCCATGGCAGACTTACCAGTACAGACCCTGCAAGACGTGGGGAAGCTTTGTCACAGTATAACCAGTTTCTCCCTGTACTTCCCTGCCAACAGGCAGTACCTGTTGCTGCTGCAAAGCCAGGGGAAGGCATCTTTCATGCAGCCTTGGGGGGCAGTGTCAGCTAGTCCCACAACTGTCTCCCTGTCCTTGGCTACTGACCAGCACATCATCTAACTTCAGCTAAGCGTAGCAGATAACCACCTGCAGCGCAAGCTGCCACCCTGGGCATTCTTCATTGCCAGGGAGAGGAACATGCACCGTTAGGATGTGATTCACACTTCTTGTACCTCAACTATCTGTTTCTGTAGGACTCATTCTCCATATGCAGTGACTAGATCTCCGTTGACCACAAAGGAAGTGTAGTGTGGGTATAGCCAAGGCAAAGATACCCCTTGGAGATATCCCCTTCCGCACCAAGAACTGCACCTCTCATTTGTCTTTACTTACTAGAACTAACTAGATTGAGATGTGGCCTTTGGTCACCCCATGGCTATTGATGCACTGCAAGGTTGCATTTATAAATAGTCATTACTGACCAATACAAAAGACAAGATCATTATGAGGCCTCGCAATAGTTCAGGAATCATACTTCAGGCAAAACCAACATTTTTCTGGTCAAAAGTCTTTGGTTTTTTACTGATTAAAATAATTTAAAAAATAATTATTGAAGAAGCTCCAAAATAAAAGGAGTACAACTGTCTTTGCAGGAAAGAAGTAATCTCTATTTAAATGATAATTGTCTCCTGGGGAAGTACCCGTGGAGCAGCCACAGGGAGCAGGGAGCACCTCTAGGGCCCTGGTTTGGATGGTTCAGCTGTTCAGCACTGACTCGCCTGCATGATGCAGGATGCTGTGGCACCTGGACCTGCCAAATAACCAGAATTAAATGTTTCATGGACTTAGAGCTCGGGGAAGCAATCACAGCCACGCTTTCTTTTCATTTCTGTACCAAGTTCACAGCCCGTTGGTTTCAGAGTGAGATGCTTTAGAATTTGACATTTAATTTGAGCTGATCATCCCTTTTTTTACCCTCTGTCAGAGCAAAGGATGGTCTTCTTGCAGGAACATGTTTGCACTGCATAGGAAATATTCACACTCTGTTGGCAGTAGAGTGAATCAAGAAGAGTTTTGTAGGAGTGAGTCCCTGATGCAGCCTAGGGATTGAGACTGTGTACAGAAAAATGTTCTTTTGAATGCTACTATCCCAAAACAATTGAGATATAAGTTCTTTTTCTTACCTGCTCCTGGAGGTGACTCCACCACTGCCCTGGGCAGCCTGGTCCATGGCTTTATAATCCTTCCTATGAAAAATTTTTTCCTACTATCCAACCTAAACCTCCCCTGGTGCAACTTGAGGCCGGTTCCTCTTGACCTTTCACTTGTTCCTTGGGAGCAGAGCCCAACCCCCCTGGTTCCAACCTCCTGTCAAGAGCTGTCAGAGCCAGAAGGGCTCCCCTTAGCCTCCTTTCCTCCAGGCTGAACAACTCCAGGTCCCTCAGCTGCTCCTCACCACCCTTGTTCTCCAGCCCCTTCCCCAGCTCCGCTGCCCTTCTCTGGCCACGCTCCAGCCCCTCAATGTCCTGCTGGGAGTGAGGGGCCCAAAACTGACCCCAGAATTGGAGGGGCAGCCTCCCCAGTGCCCAGTCCAGGGGCACCATCCCTGCCCTGCTCCTGCTGGTCACACTGGTGCTGAACCAAGCTAGGATGCTGGGCACACACTGGATCATTTCCAGCCACCTGCTGAACAACATCACCAGATCCTTTTCCTCCAGACGGTTTCCAGCTGCTCTGCCCCAGTGTTGCAGGGGGTTGTTGTGACCCAAGGGCAGGTGCCAGAAGTTGCCCTTGTTGAACCTCATCCCATTGGCCTCGGTCCATTGATCCAGCCTGGACAAATCCCTCTGTAGAGCCCCCTACCTTCAAGCAGATCAACACATCTGCCTAACTTGCTGTCATCTGCACACTTCCTGCGAGTACCCTCGATCCCTCATCCAGATCACTGATAAAGATATTAAACAGAACTGTCCCCGGCACTGAGCCCTGGGGACACCACCTGTGACCAGCTCTCAGCTGGATGTAACTCCATTCATGCCACTCTTTGGGGCTGCCCATCCAGCCAGGTTTTCACCCAGCAAAGAGTGCACCCAGCCAAGCCATGAGCAGCCAGTTTCTCCAGGAGGAGCTGTGGGAAATGGTTCAAAAGCTTCACTGAAGTCCAGGTAGACAAAATCCACAGCCATCCCCTCATCAACTAAGTGGGTCACCTTGTCATAGAAAGAAATCAGGTTAGTCAGGCATAAATGCACAGGTTGATTGGGCCTCATGCCACATGATTGCACTCAAGATGTTCTGCTTCGTAACCTTCCCTGGCACCGAGGTCAGACTGACAGGCCTGTAGTTCCCTGGATGCTCCTTCTGGCCCTTTTTGTAGACGGGCATCACATTTGCTAACCTCCAGTCAACTGGGACCTCCCCAGTTAGCCAGGAGTGCAGATAAGTGATGGGAAGTGGCTTGGTGAGCACTTCCACCAGCTCCCTCAGTACCCTTGGGTGGATCCTATCTGGCTCGATAGACCTGCGTGTGTCTAAGTGGTGACCTTTTCCTCTTGGATTATGGAGGCTTCATTCTGCTCCCTGTCCGCGTCTTTCACCTCATGGGGCTGGGCACTCAGAGGACAACTGGTCTTACTATTAAAGACTGAGGGAAAGAAGGTGTTCAGTACCTCAGCCTTCTCCTTATCCTTGCTGACTCTGTTTCCCTCCACATCCAACAGAGGATGGAGATTCTCCTTGGTCCTCCTTTTGCTGTCAGTGGATTTATAGGAACATTTTTTACTTGTCTTTTCTTGCAGCAGCCAGATTAAATCCTAGTTGTGATTTGGTCCTTCTGGTTTTGTCCCTCACAAAATCTTTGTAGTCTTCCTGAGTTTCCTGCCCCTTCTTCCATGGGCCACAGACTTTCCTTCTCTTCCTGAGTTCCAGCCACAGCTCTCTGCTCAGCCAGGCCAGTCTCTTCCCCGCCGGCTCATCTCATGGCACACCGGGGTGACCTGCTCCTGCACCTTCAGGATTTCCCTCTTGAGGAATGCGCAGCCTTCCTGGACCCCTTTGCCCATCAGGACGGCCCCCAAGGGACACTGTCAACCAGTCTTCTCAGCAGGTTAAAGTCTGCCCTCTGGAAGTCCAAGGTGTCAATTCTAACAACCTCCTCCTTTCTTCCCCACGAACTGAGAACTCTACCACCTCATGATGAGCATGCCCAAGACAGCCTCCAACCTTCTCATCACCCCCAAGTCCTTCTCTGTTTGTGACAGCAGGTCTAGCAGGGAGCCTTCCCTAGCTGGCTCCCTCACCAGCTCTGTCAGGAAGTTCTCTTCCACTGTCTCCAGCGACCTCCTGGGATGTTTCCTGTCCACTGTGTTGTGTTTCCAGCAGACATCTGGTAAGTCAACCATGAGAACAAGTTGTAGTGATTGTGAGATCAACCTCATCCTCCTGTGGGTTGACCAGCTGACTCCTTTTGAATGTCCAAGTAACCCCCTCAGGTATATTTGTTTCCGCTGACCAGCAGAAACAAGCAAGCCCAGGACAGTAGCTCAGACTGAGACAGCAAGCTCTTGGATACCTATAGCCTTAGTGACACCTATAGCTGTGGTGACACCTTCTCTCTCTCAGGGTTACCATCAGGGACAGGATAAGGACCATCTGTACCAAAAGGAAGCCTTCCTCTGGCACTTTAGTGCATAAGTTAGCTTGGACTTTGGAGAAAGACAGAGCACTTGGAGCTGATGGTTCAGATCTCTCACCCACCTTCCCAGGGAGGCAGCTGCACTGCCGCGGGCGGTCCTCTCTGTGATTTGCACGCTGTGCTAGTGGCAGCTCATCGTGGACTGATCTCTCCCCACTACTTATGAGGCAAATGGGTTTTGTTCTTTTGGAAGCAGCTTCAAACCCTCCTGCTAGCAAGAAAAAAAAAAAAAAAAAGAAAAACTGGGGAAAGTGATCTTCACAGGATACTTTTCAGCGTGTTCTGGCCTTATACAGGAAGACTGAGGTGAAGGGGATGGGAGGAGGTTCAGGTGGAATTTGTGCCAGTTGTGCACCCAGAGGGTTGTCTGTGGTTGTAAGGGACTCTGCCATGGCCTAGCAGCTTCCAGACAGCAAGTACAGTCTGTAACTGCTCTGACATAGGAGCTACCACACACTGTTCACTTACCTTGTTGAAGTGAAGCATGACATGACAGTGACATCACTGGAACTTGTGTTAGAGAGAAGGTTTTTAGTGGATTAGAGATATTAATTTTTGCCCTTCCAGATGTGCATTCTTTTTATTCTTATCTCTCTGCCTTGAATTAACCTTTTCTCACTTTTGCTATTCCTTTCATTTTGTATTGTCCAGTTTGGAGTCCATCTGAGTTTGTCATGGGTCATTTTTTCTGGACTTTTTTAAAAGAGAAAAATGTTTATATCCCAGAAGAAACTATTACTATAGATGCACTGCCACAACACTACATCACCTCTTTGTCCTCTTCCCCTAATATTTTCAAAGGGTGATCTATGGACAAGAACAGGAAGTAGGAATTGTGGAACAATTTTTTCCAACTCTGCTACAGAAGGTCAATACAAAAATGGAGATCTTTCTTTTCATGTTTTCAGATAAATACTCTATTTTCAGTGGTTATCCCCCTCTTAGCTATCTCTTACACTGTGTTGGCTGGCCAAAGAACAGCAGACCCATTCCATGTTGTCCTTCACTTCCCTGGCAGCTTCTCCTCTTCCAAGGACTACAGAGAAGATCACAATCATGAGAGGCTTCTGATACTCAAGCTACAGCTTTTTTCTAAGAACTGTGATTTGTGCTGCTGGAGGTCCATTTGATACCTCGGGGACACAGCCTGGAAGAGTAGTCCCTTTCTTCCATAAGGATCTTTATTTTGCTCAGTGAAGGCCTCTTCCTCTAGATGTTGACAAGTCACCTCAAGGAGCAAGTATTTAGGGTAAATATCAAGAATTATTTTTAATTTTCTTGCTAATTAGTCCTCAGAGGAAAGTATTCTTAGGCAAACACAGATGCTTTCTACAGCTGATGTCATAACCTGACCATCTCTGTAGCTTCCATTTTCTTTAACACATCTGAAGTGACAGCACCCTGCCTGCTCCAGAAAGTGAACCTGACTGCCGAGCACAGAAGCAGAGCCCTTCTTAACAGCAAGGTTGTGTTGACTCTTCTCTTGTTCCCATATCCGTAGATTTCAGAGAAGCTGAAGCTGAGAATATCACTGGAGTTCTCCACTCTAATTAAATATGTCCAACCCTCTTGGGTATCACTCTGTACAATTTCTTGACCTAGAAAACACCTCTTCTGAAACTGTGATTCCTTGAAAGAGAGTAAGATCCCTGCACAGGCATAGCCAGTTGCAGGCTGGGGTTTCTGCATGACTATGCCAGAATCTCTTCTGTAGTTATAAAAAATCTATTTCAGGAGAAAAGGATGCTGATAAAGCAATTCCTACAGGTCCTTAGCTCTGTGACACGTTATTATAAACTCATGGATCCATTATTTGAGTGTTTAAATGAACAGCAAGCTGGTTATCAGCTGTCTTATTTGCACACTTAATTCAGGTTCTGCAGGTTTCACCACAAGAAAGCACAAACCAAAAGAAACCCATGAACAAGTGTGCTTCTTCTGTGGTTAGACCTGAGAGTTGCCTATTTTCTATCACAGTCCATTTGGGATCCAAACAAGAGGGCTTGTTCTTCACCATGGGTGCTAGGAAGTGACCCAGGAGCCCCAGGAAGAGCTGAATGGCAGCTGTAGATCTTGGAAGGGTACGACTACACAAAATGTTCAGTTCTAAATATCCAAAGGCCTGCAGGCAGAACTAGTAGAAAGAGGCATGTGTGGCAGATGGCTGGCAGGGCAGGCTGGGTCTGGGAGCCCAGGTCTCACCAGGAAGGCACCTTGAAAAGCATCCTAGAAATGGAGACACTCAGAGAGCCATACTGTGAAACAGAGACTGGAAATGTGTTTCATACTTGCTTTCTTTGCAGCTTTTGTTTCTAGTGATTCATCTGTAACTCTGACCTGAGACAGGTCAGAGTTATCTTCTCTGTCAAGTCATTTCCAGAGGCAGCAGATTAACATGGAAAGTTGCACATAGCCAAGTCTGAAGAAGTGATAGGGAAAGAAGATCAGGAAAATATTTCCCAGTGCTTTGCAGAGTGAAGTTTTGTTTTGCTATCAGGTGAGATTTAGAAAAGCTTTTCCTGTGATGGAGGCAAACCAGCATCCTTTCTGCAGAGAAGCACTCACTCCTCCATCTAAACCCCAGATGGTCTGTCAGACAGTTTTATGCCTCTTAAGATGCAGGGATCATATAATTATTTGAAAAGGTTGGGGTTTTTTGTGGTTTTGAAGGACAGGTGGCCTGGACAGGTCTGCACAATTCCCAGTCTCATCTTACAATGTTTCATGTGTGATATTACCACTACTACCTTTTCTTTCTAACCTTTACTCAATGGCAAAGCCAAATCAAGATCCTAGTGATAGGGAAAAGCCCAAGAAACAGCATGATCAACAGACCTCGGGATGATAATAGAAAATTAGGCAGACTTTCCTGCTGTATTTGAACAGCCCAAGGAATTTTTTAGTAGGTAGAACCTTAAGAGGAGTTGTTTAACAGGAAGGCATCAAGTCTGTTTCCCCAGCTCATATGGAATATTTTTCTCTGTGTAAACAAGCAGAAAAACACTTTATTGACTAACTGTTCAGCAGAGAGAAGCAAAACTTGTCCTGTTGTTTGTTCTTAACTCTAAAGCAAGAAATCTCTGTGATGGAAATTCTGAGGGAGCAATGGAAAGGTGTATAAAGCGTAAGCCAGTGTATCCTTAATTGCCTGCATAATACTGGAATGATTTTCCTTCCATTCTGGATGCAGAGTATGACATACACTAATTATGCACAGAAGGCAATGATCTACTTCCCATGAAGCAGAAGTTAATGAGAAGGTTCAACAATAAGAACCCAAAGTGACAAATTACTCTTGAACATTTAACACAGCTTCTCACACACAAGACAGATACTGGGAGCAGACAGGACATCCAAGCATTACAACTGGAGTAAGAACAAGCAATGAGATGGCATGTCCCTCTGATTCTGCTGGGTGAGCTCTTTCTCTCCTCTGATCCCTTTCTTCTAGGATGAATTGTTCTTGAATTGTTTCTATGGGAACCTGTCCCATAGTCAAGGTAGTTTGAGAGCCAAGAAGACAAGTTAGCTGTAAGACATCTGTGCTCAGGAGGTACTAGAACCTCTGTCCAGGCAAGACCTGCTGTACCATGCCTTGCCCTCCTGCTCCCTACTCTTATCTCCTCTTTCCACAAACATATTTGGAAACTGGAAGAGGCACATTTAGACTGGGACAGCAGAGGAGGTGAGGGAAAGCTCCATCTGCCTCTAGACCCAAAGCCAGGTGGGACACGGTGTGACAGCACTCGGTGTCCCTGCTCTGGGAGAGTGTCCAGGTGAAGCCACCATCACAGCAGGGTCACAGGTTTAGTGGCAGCTCTGCAGGGAAATGTAAAGCAGATATGGTATGGAAGATACTTTGAATGCAACAACGCCAATCAAACTGTGGTGCTTGTGTCACATATATTTGGAATCACAGTGTTACCATGACATCAGGAAAGAGCTCATGTCCACAGGCATCACAGAATTTCTAATTCAGTGAGACCTGTGGTCCAGCTCTGTTCTTCATACACACCAGTCCTTCCCACCCAGCAACCTGCTTCCACTGATACCAACCTGATTCCAGAATCTCCTTTGCCTTGCTGTCTGGAGCTTCACCCCATCCAAGCAAAGCTTTCACCAGAAAGCTTACAAAGGAAGGCAGCTAGGTTTTTTTTCTGCTCTTCTGCAGGGGAAATGCTGGGGACAGAGGTACACTGGAGGATGCCCCAGTTGCACTGTGTAAGTGGTGGATGAAACTGGTGACTTTGTCCAGTCCAGAGCTCCTCTTGACAGTGAACTCACTAGAAGGTGCAGTTATCTGAATCCAAGGAGGGCCTGGATCAGTTCAGTCACGTCCTGGGAGAGCCTGCTTCTTGCTGACTTCCCAGGGCATTCAGTGATGCATGCAGAAGACTGCAAGGTAGATGCTTAAAGCAAGTGATGTGAAGCCTGCTCCATGAAAATGGCGAGACAAAGAGAGAGCAGAACAAGTGAAGATAAAGAGCAAAGGGAGTGTGACTTCACTCACAGAAAGGATGATGAATTAAAATCTCTGTGTGCCCTATACTAGCAACGTGACCGTACTCATTTTAAAAGAAAGGCTGATTGCAAGACCTGCTCCCAGCTAGAAGCAGGAATCAAAAACATCTTATTTTCTTTACTTTATGTAACTAGTAAGGAAACTTGCTGTGGGAGAAAGCACGGCCAAGAGACAGAATCCTTCAATTGTGAGAACAGAAGTGTCTGCAGACTGGTGTGTAACCGCTAAGGAGCTTCCCCATATCACAGAAGCATTTTCAAAGTGAATGTTTTCTAGGAATACAGCATATAGCCCACTGGTAGTGAATATGCATGACTGCAGCCTCAGTATTCCCACAAAGAGAGAGCGATGGGTGAGTATCTGAGTCCCCAGGCAGCCGCAGTACCATTTCAGCTCACCCACTTCCCCAGCCAAAATCTGCCATGGGTAAGGTTCCTGCTGTGTGGGCAAGCGTTAGGGCAGGAACAGCAAACACAAAGAAGTAATTTTTAGAAAACATCCTTCGGACGTTTACCTGGCAATGGTCTATCTGCTACCCTGCTGGATTTACTTTGTAGATTTCCTGTTGCTCCTGGGCAAGATTCACTCCTAACTGGTCAGAGAAAATGTTGGCCCAGGTTCAGCCGAGCAGCTGCATTTCTCTGAGAGTAGCACTTGGACACCTTACTCTGGATTACATTTCCCTTCTGCTTAATACTTAAGACATATAATGTAAGGCAGTCCTTCCCATCATATGACTTGAGCAGAGAGGAGAAGCGCATGCTTCATGGGTCAGTGCTAGTGCCAGCCCCATCTCTGTGCTGATCCCACCTTTCTGCAGCAGAGCCTCTCTCCAGGGGAGTTCTGCCTGCCCAGTTGTGTTTTGTCTCCTGACTGGGAACAGGGAAGCACAGATGTAGTGCCCTGGGCTTGGAATTGGTCTGGTTTTGGAACCACTTCTTTGGGCCAACATTGTCTCCAGCATCTTTTCTCCGGTGCCTTTGGATTCTCCAAAAAGAGCAGCCCTTTGTCCTGTCTGCATGATGCTCTTCAAGGGCTGTGCAGAGCCTGCTGCTAACATCACAGGGCATTGCAGCCCTGGCTGAGGAGCTGTGGGCCAAGCAATTTTATTCCTGAGGCAAAATAAACAGTATCATCTTCTTCATTTGACATTTTAATGTTCTTCTAATGGTTAGCTCTCTTCTTTTTTTTTTTTTTTCTTTTTCTTTCTTTTTCTTGCTTAAAGGTTTCTGAGGTATTTTAATCCCGTGCTGTGAAAATGAACAATGTCTTTATCTGGTGAACTTCATGAGCAGAGCATTTATCTACTCCAGCTGGCTGCTAGAATTTTAAAAGAGGTAAATTATCAATTTTCTTAGGCACTAAAGCTCCATTGTGAACTGTCTCAGTATGGCTGGGGGTGCTTGCTAAACTTCTCAGGAAAAAATGGCTCAGACCCAGGGGAAAACATCCAAAATACCTTACATTAATGGCAACAAAAGGTACTGAAGCAATTATTTTGAAAGCATAGAATTTAAATATGATATTACAGTGAAAGTAGGTCCATGGTTATAAAAAGGGAAATAGAAAAAAACCTCACTAACATCCATGAACAGCAGAAAGCAGCCTAGACTCAGATGTTATCCAATGTATGATGCAAATATAACACAAAATCTCAGTAAGTAACTTCTTGTCCCTATGTCAACCTTCACCTCTCAATAAAAACAACCTGATTGCTCTGCCCGTCTCTTTGTTCAGTGAACTCACCGAAGCTCTGCCTACCTCTGGGTGCAAGGGCTCTGGTTGCCAGACAGCCCCAGTACAGTTCCCCACTGCCATGTGGCTGCTGATCTGGTGCTGGAGGGCCAGTGGCTGCTGCCACGTGTTGGTCCCTCTCTGGCTGTCCATGTGGTCCTATGTTTTACCTTCATGTTGCTTGTGGTGGAGGGGACTTTAAAAAAAGTATTCGAAATATGGGCACATTTCTAAGCATGTTTCAAGATCCACAATGGGGTCTTGATGTATGAGTGGAAAAGGAGAGAGGGATGATGCCCCATACTTTTGTTGCATGTTCTTATGGGACTTCTAGTGATATGGAAGCACCATTTCCTCCTCAGCTGCCAGCAAATGTCTGTCTGTCTCTGTAGTTCTGGGAAGAGGCCAGGGTTACAAATGGCCTGCACGTGAGCGTGTTTGCCCATGCACACAGCCATGGTGGCTTTGTGCTGAGGAACTGCCGGGAGCCACAGGAGAAGGAGCTTCTGCTCTGATGGTGGGACTGGGACTAACTGCACTGGGCAACACTGGACAGTATGAAAAAGTCTTGGTATTCCAAGGAGGGGTTCACTGATATAAATAAAAATGTCAGTTGTGCAGCCACACTAAGCTTTCCTGTCAGTAATACAGGCAATTAGCAACATCTACTCCCTATACTGAGAAGAGTCCAGAACACAGAGCTCCCTTCATTCTCAGGCAGATGTCTCCAAGGCTGATGAATGATACCACAGACTCTAACAACCACCCTACACCCTGATGGACAAAGCCATTTTCCCATTTGAGTGGCTCATACACCAGAAGGGTGCACTGCAAAGGGAGATCTGGACAGGCTGGAGAGCTGGGCAGAGAGGAAACCTAATGAAGTTCAACAAGGGAATGTATAGGGTCCTGCATCTGGGGAGGAATAATCTCCTGGACCAGTACAGGTCAGAAGCTGACCTGCTGGAAAGCAGCTCCTCAGAGCAGGACCTTGGAGTCTTGGTGGACAGTAAGTTCACCATGGGCCAGCAATGGGCCCTCATGGCCAGGAAGGCCAATGGCATCTTGGGGTGCACAAAGAAGAGTGTGGCCAGCAGATTGAAGGAGGTTCTTCCCCTCTACTCTGCCCTACTAAAGCCACTTCTGGAGTACCGTGTCCAGTTCTGGTCTCCCCAGTTCAAGAGAGACAAGGAATTACTGGAGACAGTCTAGCAGATGGCTGTGAAGATGCTGAGGGCACTGAAACATCTCTCTGATGAGGAAAGGCTGAGAGCCCTGGGGTTCTTTAGCCTGGAGAAGACTGAGAGGGGATCTCATCGATACTGAGCAATAGCTAAAGGGCAGAGGTCAAGAGGATGGGCTCAGTCACTTATCAGTGGTGCTCAGTGATAGTACAAGGGGAAACAGGTACAAGCCAGAACACAGGAAGTTCAACCTAAAAATGAGGAAACACTTTACTTTGAGAGCAATGGAAGCCCTGGCCCAGGCTGCCCAGAGAGGATGTGGAGTTTCCTTCTCTGGAGATTTTCAAAACCTGCCTGGATGTTGTTGTCTTGTGCAACCTGCTCTAGGCAAACCTGCTTCAGCAGGGGAATCTCCAGAGGTCCCTTCCAGCTCCTACTATTCTGTGATTTGTGTCTAGAAAATGAGCTCAGAATGGCAAGATGTAGGTGTATAAAATTTGCATAGAGGAGCCCAAATTTGAAATGGTCCATGAGGCCATGCACAAACATTCTCTCACAATTTTTAATCTCCTGTGAGAGCAAACAGTTTCTGCAGCGAGGTCCTCTGGTGCGGGGGGCTTTCCATGTTGTCTTTTTGCCATCTGTGTCTCAGTTGGCTTTGGCTAGGTTTTGAAAGGAATGAGTAGTCAATAAATCCCTAGAGCCGGGGAAGCAGGAGAGCTCTAGCTTTTCCACTGCCCGTTTTGTATAGCCTTTGCTAACTAATTAGTTTCAGTGAAGTGCCCTTAACATTCAGCCCCTCAACAGTATGCCAGTTTTTTCAGGAGCTATGTCACTCAGTCATGTTTTCCACTTAAGCAGTCTTTTAAGGTCTGGTTAAGCCAAGTCTGGAAACTGGGAAGTAGGTACCAAAGGAAAAGCCAAATAATTTTGGCTCCCTCCACCTCAGATGATTGTTGTTCCTTTTATCCCCACTTCCTGCACCCTGACACATGGGCCAAGGCTTCTCTTTAGCACTGACTGGTAAAACCACTGCTCTGGCACAGTGCCTCAGAGCCCTCACAGCTGGAGCTGGAACTAGCAAGACGGCCACCAGGGAGGTGCCTTGCTAAGACCTGCTTGTTACTAACAGAGGACTGGTGGGGGATGTGGTGGTCAGAGCCATCTTGGGCTTAGCAAACATGAAATGATAGGATTCTCAACTGTTGGTGAAGCAAGGAGGGGGGTCAGCAGAACCACTGTCATGGACTTCTGGGGGACTGACTTTGGCCTGTTCCGAACTCTAGTTGCAAAAGTCCCTTGTGAGACAGTCCTGAAGGGAAAAGGGTCCAGGAAGGCTGGACATTCTTTAAGAAGAAAGTCTTAGGGGCACAGGAGCAGCTGTCCCCATGTGCCATAAGATGAGCTGTCGGGGTAAATGACTGGCCTGGTTGAGCAGGAGCTTTTGCTGGGACTTAGGAAAAAGAAGAGAGTTTACCACCTTTGGAAGAAGGGACAGGCAACCCAAGAAGAGTACAGGGATCTAATTAGGTCATGCGGAGAGAACATCAGAAAGGCAAAAGTCCAGCTAGAACTCAATCTGGCCACTGTTGTAAAGGTTAATAAAAAAGGTTTTTACAAGGACATTAACAACAAAAAGAGAGCCAAGGAGAACCTCACCCATTACTGGAAGCAGAGGGGAACATCGCCACCAAGGATGAGGAGAAGGCTGAGGTACTGAATGCCTTCTTTGCCTCGGTCTTCAGTAGTCAGACCAGTTCTCCTCAGGATATTCAGCACCCTGAGCTGGAAGACAGAGATGGAGAGCAGCCACATAAGCCCATAAGCCATGAGAAATCAGTTAATGACCTGCTGAGCCAACTGGACACTCACAAGTCCATGGGGCCAGATGGGATCCACCCAAGAGTGCTGAGTGAGCTGGTGCAGGAGCTCACCAAGCTACTCTTCATCATTTATCAACAGTCCTGGTTAGCAGAAGAGGTCTGAGATGACTGGAGGCTCACCAATGTGATACCCATCTACAGAAAGGGCTGGAAGGATGATCCAGGGACCTACAGGACTGTCAGACTGACCTAGGTGCCAGGGAAGGTTATGGAGCAGTTCATCATGGGTGTGCTCACTCAGCACATAGAAGACAACCAGAAGATCAGGTCCAGACTACATGTGTTCATTAAGGGCAGGTCCTGCTTAACGAACCTGATCTCTTTCTATGACCAGGTGACTCACCTAGTGGATGAGAGAAAGGCTGCAGATGTGTCTACCTGGACTTCAGTAAGGCCTGTGACTTCATCTCCCACAGCATTCTGCTGGAGAATATGGTAGCTCATGGCTTGGGTGGGTGAACTCTTCACTGGGTTAAAAGCTGGCTGGGTAGTTGAGCCCAGAGAGTTGTGGTGAATGGAGCTAATTCCATTTGGCAACTGGTCACTAGCAGTGTTCTCCAAAGCTCAGTTTTGGGGTCAGTCTTGTTTAACATCCTTACTGATGATCTGGACGAGGGGATTGAGGCACACTCAGCAAGTCTGCAGCTGACACCAGACTGAGAGGGAGTGTCGATCTGCTTGAGGGCAGGAGGCTCTGGAGAGGCATCTGGACAGGGTGGATCGATGGGCTGAGGTCAATGGAATGAGATTTAACAAGGTCAAGTGCCGGGTCGTGTCCTTGGGTCACAAAAAAACCCTGCAATGCTACAGGCTTGGGGAGGAGTGGCTGGAAAGTGCCTGTCAGAAAAGGACCTGGAGGTGCTGGTGGACAGCTGGCTGAAGATGAGCCAGCAGTGTGCCCAGGTGGCCAAGAAGGACAAGGGCATCCTGGCCTGGATCAAAAACAGTGTGGTCAGCAGGAGTAGAGAAGTGATCATGTGCCTGCACTCTGCACTGGGAAGGCTCAGCTTGAGCACTGGGTTCAGTTTTGGGCACTGTAGGATAAAAAAGACACTGCTGGAGCGGGTCCAGAGAAGGTCTGGAGAAAACTTCTTATGAAGAACGGCTAAAGAAGCTGGGGTTGTTTAGTCTGGAGAAGAGGAGGCTGAGGGGAGACCTTATTGCTCTCTACAGCTACCTGAAGGGAGGTTATAGTGAGGTGGGTACTGGTCTCTTCTCCCACATAACTAGTGATAGGACAGGAGGAAATGGGCAAAGTTGTGCCAGGGGAGGTCTAGATTGGATATTAGGACTTTTTTTTTTTTCCTGAGAGAGTGATTAGGAATTGGAACAGGCTGCCCAGGGACGGGGTGGAGTCACTGTCCCTGGAGGGGTTCAAAAAGCATCCAGATGTGGCACTTCAGACCATGGTGTAGTGGTCATGATAATGTTTAGTAGACAGTTGGACTTCATGATCTTGAAGGTCATTTCCAACCTTAATGATTCTGTGATTCTCTGATTCTCTGATACATGCAGAATAGCAGGATGGAGTTCTCTAAACACACTGGCAGCAAAAGAGGGGCTAACGAAACTGCATCCCCTTGCTTAATTAGGCAGAAAACCTGGTGACAAAGGACAGGGAAATGGTTGAGGTTACTCCACGCCTTGTTTGCCTCAGTTTTCCCTACAAAGCTTTTCCCTCAGGGCTTCCATGTCCTTGACCCTTCTGTGACAAGACTAGCTGTGCTGTCATGGGAGGAAGCAGTGGATGTCTAACACCTCAGTGCTAGCAAAGCCTTTGACAGGGACCTGTTCAAGCAGGGTGAGAGGAGGGTCGCCAAAATGGCCAGAGGGCTGGAACACCTTTGCTGTGGAGAAGGGTTGAGAGAGTTGGAATTGTTCAGCCTGGAGAAGAGAAAGCTCTGGGGAGACCTTTCAGTCCTTAAAGAGATTTTCTATGAAAGATCAAGAGACACTTTTACCAGGGCTTGTAGTGACAGGACAAGGGGTAATTGTTTTAAACTAAAAGACAGTAGGTTTAGATTAGGTATAAAGAAGAAGCTCTTTACCTTAAGAGCAGTGAGACACTGGAACAGGTTGTCCTGAGAAGCTGTGGATGCCCCTTCGGACTGGTTGGATTGGACTTTGAGCAGCCTCATCTACTGGAAGATTTCCTGGCCCATGGGAAGGGGATTGGACTAGATGATCTTTGAAGGTCCAAGCCCAAACCACTCTGTGACTCCGTGTTTCTATGGTCTCCTGTTGTTGTCTCAGAGTCAGACGGGTGAGGTAGTGGGTGATAAAGCAGATGGAATACTGACTGGATTGACAGACCACAAGAGTGGTGGTCAACTGTACTAAGTCCTGGCTCAACTGACAGCCAGATGTTAGCGTTGTCCCTCAGGGAAGGATACAGAGACAAACCTGTTTAAGTGTCTTTATTAACTACCTAGAGGATGGGATAGAGTACCCTCTCAGTAAGCTCATGGATGACAGATTAGAGTTTGATTGACACCTTGTAGAGCATGGCTGCTGCTCAGAGGGACCTTCTTTACTATGAGGGTTGTCTGTCATTGGAGATATTCAAAACCTTGACAAGGTCCTGGGCAACCTGTTCTAGCTGACACGGTTTGAGCAGGAGGGTTGGACAAGATGGTCTCATGAGGTCCCTCCCAACCCAAATAATTTTGTGATTCTGGAACCAGCAAGTTGAGGAAAGTGGATCTTACCCTCCGGCACTTTTGAGACTGTATTTGGAGCCTTGTGTTCACTCTTGTCCCTGGCACAAGAAAGACACTGATATACAGATGCAAGTCCAGCAAAGGCCACGAAAATGTTCAGGGGGCTGAAACATATTATGTACAAGGAGGGGATCACAGAACTGAGCTTGTTCAGCCTGGAGAAGAGAAGATGAAAATAAGATCTCATTGTTGTCCAAAGGTACCCAAAGGGAGGGAGAAGGCATAGCCAGACTCTACTTGGAGATGAACAATGAAATAACAGGAGTCAACAGACACAACCTACAACACTGGGAATTTCCATGAGTTACTAGGAAATAATTTAATTGCGTCAGCCAGTGGAACAGGAGCTTAGAGGAGTTGTGGGCTCCTCATCCTTCATTTGAAGCTCAGCTGGACCAAGCTCCAAATCAACCTGATCTGCTCAGAGTGGGAGGTGGGTGCAGTAGCCTTCAGAATTTTCTTCCTGTCTCTTCTCTATAAGTCTACATTCCATCTGTTCAGGGGTTTTTATCTTCTCCATTTTTTCATTTCTTTTTCCATTGTAATTTTGGACAGGTTTTAGATAAGCACAGATAGTTCATTTTTTATTATTCTGTTCCCCCACAGATAAAACCACAGTGAAACAATGCCAAATGCAAGGAAGAGAAGAAGATGAAGCAAAAAGTAACAAAAATTCTGCACAACAAAAGAACATAAACCAAAAAAACAATAGCCAATCAGAAATTTAGAAATGCAAATGTTCAAAACTTTTGTAAGAGATTTTTTGAAAAAATTTTCGTTTCCAAATGCATAAAATGGAAATTGAGATTTCCCTTCCCCTTCAGTATTATTTTCCAGATATGGTTTCTAATTTGTAATTACCTATAAATCTGTAAATTGTAAGGAATTACTCATTGTCTGTACATTCTGTTTTTCTCCTGACTAAAATCACCAAGGCCAGATTCTTCTAGATGAATCATGAACCAGAAGAGCACATATCTTCCATTCCCAGGCTGATCCTTCTCCCTCTACTCCACTTTCTTGCCACTGAAACAATTAAATGTGTAATTTTGAAACATGCATTAAAGACATCACCATTTGATTTGTTCATTTGTATTATTCCTCAGTGTCTGCTTTCTCTCTTTCCTCTGTCTATGTACATATAGCAGTCTATAACCACCTAGAACTGTTTTGCTGGCCCATTGGGCTGTTGGAAGAATGCCCTGACCTGGAATGTGCCAGCGGGACCACTGGTAGTTTGCCATCAAGGGAAGTGTTTCCACAGGGAGGCAACATTTCCCTCCTCTTCTTCATCCCCTGCTATCATGGCAAACAGCAGTCTATGGATCTACCTCTTTATGAACCTCTATCCTCAGAGATTTTCAGATCTTAGCTGGTTGAGGCTTTGAGGAACCTGATAGCTTTCAGGCTTGCCCTTCTTTGATCAGGAGACTGGACTAGAGACCTCCAGAGAACTCTTCCAGTTATTCTGTGATTCAACTTGTGTTTCCTTACACAGGGGCTATTTCAGAGCCGAGATACCACCACCACAGAGGACATCGCTGTTTGCCCATGTGCCTGGCACAGTCTTCTGTGCTGCAGGTCTTCACTCAAGAGTAATGGAAAATGCACTGCCCATGGACTCCTTTCTCTTAGCAAAACACATTTTTAGGAACATAATGGGAGTTGGCAGGGACAAGTGGTTTTGCACATAAAATCAAAGTGTATTGAGCTTCAGTATCTTCTCTTGCTCTTCTCCTGACGCACTTTCATAGTAGCCTGTAAGGCAAGGGAAGGATGGCAAGTAACAGACACGCATCTCTCACTTTTAATCTAGAATACAAATAGTTATTCGCCGGCATTCACACGAGTGAGCACCCGGGGCAGACAGACACGTCTTCCACACAGAATCTGCCACAATGTCAGAGCTGAATGTCAGCCCCAAATCTGAGATTCTTGGCTGTTGTACACAGGGTCCACTGTCAAAAGGAACAGATGTTGACTCAGCCTGTTGATAGCCTTTTCCTTCCCATGCTGTGACTAACGATTGCTCTCTGTGCACCGAGCCCAGCCCCAGCTCGTAATGGACCTGGGAACAGCCAGGCTGTGCAGAGACATGTCGCATGGGCTCTGGGTACTCCTCTGTGCCAGATGTCAGCATCTCTTTTGGGGTGAAACTCACTGCATGCTTGAAGCAATTTCGGGCCCACTGAAAGTGGGGTGCAGGGGAAGTGCTGCTCTGTTCCTGGAGGGATTTTACCTGAGGGGAAGAGCAGTCATAATTACAGCTGATGACAGTTCTAATTAAAAAATATACCTATTCAGTGAATCATGAGTGCTTTGTCCTTGATTTCTGGTGGACTGTTGCCTCAACCTTTGGCTCTGAGAAGCCAGAAGGCAATCCCCTGAGTCCTGTTAACCTTGAAACAGGAACCTCTCTCTTGGGAGTTCAACACGGACACTGAGACCCGACAGTCCATCTTCCCCGCAGCAGCGTGAGGGGAAAACCTGGGGGAGGCTTCCAGGATACGTGACTGTGGAACAGCCCTGGCATAAGCAACTACCATGCAAAATTCAAATGCTGTGCACTACAGAAGTGCCAGCGTCCTTATTGCTGTTAATTGTGGCATTCCCCTAAATAATGAAATAAAGTTTATTTCCCAAAACCTGTTCCAATTTTTAATATCCACTTTTCAGGAGTGAACAGGACAGCATGGAGTCTCAGCCAGATGTGTTGTACAGAGCTTGGCACGGGACATCAGCCATGGGACACACAGAAAAGATTTTGTGACTCTCACTAGATGTCCAGGATCAAAATGAAGAGTTCTTCATTTACAATGACAGATGTATTTTCATTTCAGCCAGTACTCAGAGCTTCCAGCTGGGTTGTCTTTGCCTCGGAAGAATCAACTGCCACAGTCAGTTACTGAAAGTCACAGAAGAGAGGCCCTGTCTGGGACCCCACTCACGAATCTGCTCTTATGTCACGAATCATTCAAAGCTGTTGCCCTGCCAAGCAGTGCTGCAGTTTAGCACCAGGCTGGTTACAGATAAGGGCACTTGCAGCGTGCCTCCAAGAGCAGCTCTCTGTTTCCATTGCTCAAAGAGTTGCTCTGCACCGTTCTGTCCTCACCACAATCCTGGCACTGCAGAGCGGTAATGAATTCACACCCTTGATTGTTTTATTCCTTTATGACATTTGGAAACTTTCCAGTGAGAACGTGTGATGAGCAGGATCTGCCTGTGTCTTAGTGTCTAAGTGGAATTTCCCTTGCTGCAGCTTGTGCTTGTTGCCCTCTCTGTGCACAGCTGAGAAGAGTCTGTCTTTATCTTCTCTATAACTCCATTAGTTAGCTGAAGACTGCAGTTAGATCTCCCTTTCCTTAATCTTTTCCAAGATGAGCAAGCCCAGGTCTTTCAGTCTCTCCTCAAGCAATGTGCTCCAGTGCCCTGACTGATTCAGTGACCTCCAGTGGCTTGTCTCCAGCCCTGATGCCAGTACAATACACTCTGCCCAAAAAATGGTTCACTAAATCCATGGGAGAACCATGCTCACAGAGACTTCCTCTCCCCTGAGGAAGGAAATTACTGTTTACCTGTAACGGAATTATTTTTTAATGTGTAAATAAGGCCTGTGATCTCACTCTCTGTGAGTAAACACAGCTTCTTGGAAGCTGCCTGCCTTCCTCAGCCACCTTCTGAATCAATCAGAAAGTTCAAACAGGTTCAGGTAACACTTTGGGGCAGCTGCAAAGCAGTTCCAGGCTTTGGTGCAAGTTACCTTAGGACAGGTTTTGTATTTTGATACTGTACCAATTTCTGAGCATTTCCCTGCTTGAGGGGAAAGAGAGAAGCCTCAGGAGAAGGGAGCATCTATTGGGGTCTTGGCTACAGTCCTTTACAAGATAAAGAATAAAGAGAAGCAGTGCCTGAAGAACTTTCCATATGCCAGCATCAAACTGTGAGGTTTGGAATGTGACATTAACATGGAATTCAGAGGGAAATGACTCATGTAGGAAAATTAAGTACTGTGAGTTTCCTCTTTTTTCAGAATGTCTGGATCTTTAGTTCAGTTTTCAATGTTAAAAGTGAGGTGACATGAAACACCAAAGTGCAGGGAGAATTCCTGGACCAAAAGGAAGGACCTCACTTGATGCACGTGACTTAGCCGAAGTAAATTTCTTTGACAAGAAGCCAGTACACTTTGTTGACTCAAAAAAGACTCAAAAAAGACTTTGTTGGTTAATTGCAAGGGTAAATGTCAAGGAAAGACACCACTGGATGCGGAAGAATTATATGTAAATAAGCAATGGGAAAAATTAGGCTGAAAATTAAGAGGGTCCTATGTCTTAGTGTTCTGACCATAGTTCATCAGTGAGCAAAAGCTGTTTTGAAGCACTTATCATAGTTTTCAGGATGACATTAGCCCCCCTGTTCTTCCCCAGTCTGGGCTTGGCAAGATTTACAGATGGAAAAAAGCATTATTTCTGTTCACATAAGCAATGGATCTGACTGTGATACATCCACAGGGAGCCATGCCACTGATGAGGAAGGAGGTATTTTTGCTTGGACATTGTCCAGGCTGTAGACATTTTAATGTCATTTCCCTTCTCCTGAACAGAATGAATTCAGGTGGTGTTTTCCGTGACGTTCAGAATTCACTTGAATGGCTCTGTCCACTGACCCTTCCACCTTCTGAATGATATGACCATGAGAGTTCCCAGCTCTTGGAGAGCTTCAGCCAGGGCAGCAAAACAATTCCCGTCTCAGAGATTTTGTCTTGAGTTGTGCGAGTGCTGCTGGTGTTCAGTGTAACACCGCAGCCTTTCAGTAAGCCAGAAACAGATTAGTTTAGGCACATGCACAGCACTGCAGCTCTTTATGTCTGATTTCCACCCCTCCTGTCCACTCAAACAGGTGCAAACACTCCCCAAGCATCTCTGGAAAAGTCACATAATTAATCATCATCTCGCTTCCCTGGGGAGTCACAGTAGTGGAACCAACATTAATATATTTGTTTGATCTTGAGCTAGATCAGACCAGAGCAGGCTCAGAACAAAAGATCCTGAGCTCACTCCTAAGACTGGACAGACAGTACTCTACTTCCCTTGGAAAGGAAAGCATCCATTTTGCCTTTGATCGCCTTCCAGCAACACCAAGGAAGGAAACTGTTTCCCACACTGTGAAAAGCTCAGGTTTTCAGATTTTTCTTCTTCAGACATGGAATAAAAATCTTAGCCCTTTGAAATGAAACACCTGCGAGATGCATGGCACCAGCTTACAGCAGTCGGCGGTCTAGCCAATACTGGTGAGGCGTACACTTGAGGTTTGGAAAAATAAAGTTTGACTCTGTGACCTTTGCCCCACTCCTGGTGTCCCAGGGACCTAAGGCACAGCTGCACCCTGGCTCAGGATGCTGAGGAAATTATTAAGTTGTGAGAAACAGTAGTGAGAAACTCTTAGAGTCATGCAGAGAGGTAGGACTGCTGAGACGGGATCAATTTGAAAAGGAAAAATGGAATAAGCCATGTGAAAGTGAAACAAATGGACACAAGAAATGGATGTTTCACTCACTGTGTGAAGCCCAGGCCTTCTCCAAAGGACCTGCCTCAGACAGCACCAAGTGGTTGCAGATGTAGCTGAGCTACAGCGGTGTACAGCTACAACTGACCCAACACAGGAGTCTGTAGGCTGGGCACCAGCACCAAACGTCTTGTGACTCTGTCAGCCTTGCTAATTCACCTCTGTTCTTTTCCTTAGTGTTAAACTGAAGAGCAGACTTCTTTCAGACACTCCTGTATCTGTGTATCTACTGACGCACGTTCATACTGCCTCTGGGCACGTGCACAAATTCGTTCTGTGCACCCATCCCACCAGGAAAAAAAAAAAAAACCAGAACAGAATAGTTGCATTATTTTTCAACAAAGGATATTAAATACAACACTGATTTGGAACTCAGAAAGCATGAATGAAATGACCTATAGCTGTTATTAGGCAAGATAGTGTCTGGATGATCAATGTCAGAGGGAGAAGAAATTTATATTTTATTCTTTTTATTTTTTATTTTAATATCTGAAGACCAGTTTGCACGCCAAATTTCTCTCTGGTTTACCCAGTCAGTGTAAGGAAAGTGACTAGAAACTTCCTTTTTCTGCATGGTATTAATGTTTCTGAAATAAGTTTACAGCAAATACTTTTCCTGTGCTGTGAGGAACCTGGCCTCTGCCTACAGCACATCAATTCCCCACTCCTGCTGAGTGACAGGACAGCAGTAGCTGGCGTGGGGTGGCTGCAGACCTCACACCAGCTTGCACTCTGCTGCAAAGTTCTGCCAGATTCCTTGAAGTATCTCTCGCCCCGAGGGTGGAATTTTTCCTCAGTTGAAGATGTAAGAGAGCCAATCACTTTCCTTGCACATTGTATCACACCGAACACATTTCCACCCACAAAACAACACCCACATTGTTTGGAAGGAAAATAAACTGAGAAGCATCTTCCCTAGACTTTCCAAGAAAATCTATTGTAGCTACACTTGTCTCAGGCTGTCGCCAGTAAACTCTGGAGCCTCAAGAGATTCATGACGTGTCCTCTCCCACCCTGGAAGTGAAGTGATGCTGCAGGGGAGTTTTTTTTGGGTTTTTTTGTAAGGTTCACACCACAGTGGGGCAGTTTGAAAAGCCCTCATTTTCCTCTCGTTCTTAAGTGAGACTGTAGCTTTATGACTTACGCACAATATCTAGCCTCTTCAAGTTTAAAAACACGTTCTAAGTCCTTGACTGCAATGGAGAACAGATGAAATGCCACAGTTCCTGGGAGCAGCCAGCTATTTGAGGCCTTGAAGTTGGGACAAAACCCTCTAAAATGTTTGGAGAGAGCATGACATTTCTGCTGATACTGACCTCAGGGCATCTACTGCAGACTTGGGCTGAGAGTCACAAATCTGTTGAGTGTTTATGAGCTCCAACCCATCACGTGGAGACAACCTGGTGTAGACTGCAGAGCCTGTCTATCAGCAGTAGTAAGTGTTCAAAAATCATGAGATTATCTGATTTTTGAAAATAATCCAATATGTAAATTAGCTGCCTGAGGGAAATGGAGACAGCTGGTTGGCAATAGCTAGTTTAAAATCTATTTAAGGCCAAATCATACAGCAAAGGAGCTGTGACTTTAGCATTGCTCTTTCAAGACCTTGAGTCTATTTGAATTGCTTTTGTATGTTTTGTGTAGTGTGGACAAAGTTACTGACTCCCCGGAAGAAAAAAAAAAGTTTTGTTTTTTTTAGTGACTAAAACCAGTTAAAATACAGTAACGGCATCTCAGAAGAATTGGAGTGAACACTCTGGGTGTTTTGGGTTTGGATGCAGGAGGTCTGTGCTGCTGGAGGGGCTACGAGCCCTAAATCAGAGGTGAATTGATGCAGGTGTCCCCTGCAGCAGCGTGGTCAGAAGCCATCCAACAGAGCTCTCAACCCACATCTGCTCCTGGCCGTAGGTGGTGCCTCTGTTGCTTTTCCGGCCAGCATGATTATTTTGCTGGATCATTTTTCTTCAAATCTCCCGAAATAATGGGAGGGTCTCCGGCAGGGCAGCTTGCCACAGCCGTGCTTCCCGGCACCGGGGACGGGGCCCAGGATGGCACAGAGGGCTCCGGTGCCAGGACCACCCAGGAGGAGGGCTGCCAACTCCCTCCCCGTCCCCCGCTACGGGGGCAGCGCAGCCCCGGCGCCCACACCCGGAGCCGGGGCTCCCCTCGGGGGTGGCGCGGGCGGGTCCCGCCGGGTTCGGGGCCGGGGCCGGGGCCGGGTTGGGGGCCGGGGCCGGGGCGGTGTGGCGGGCGGCG